>JBBPMU010000110.1:0-61474 GCA_038090475.1 Wakefieldia striispora | reverse complement strand
CAATCTCTACAAATGTTTAAGGAGTGATAACTACCACTAAAGGCTACACATTGACCTTGATACAATAGCAATTGACAATAAAATGGGTGAGATAAAAAATGCCAGCTTCAAGCTGAGGCAACACTAATAGGGGCACCTCTGCCAGGCTGGGTGCCATAGGACATGAATCTGGGGTGTGATGGAGGGGGTCCTTGTGGTGAATTGGACCTTCATTTGAGGGGCAGGGGGTGCTGGGTAACAGTGTGTGGATGTGCACATGTGAGAGAGTCCTAAAAACTGACTGCCACTTGAAAGGGTAGTCTTATCTAAGTGATGTGGAGTGTCACTCAACAACCAAAAGAGGAAGTCAAAAACAGGAGGGCACTGGGTTCTAGGGGTTCACTGGCAATGAAGGTAGCAAGGAGGCAGAGCAGGAAGTTGTGGAGGGGAATGTTGGTAGGTATGGAAGAGTCCAAGTGAGACAAGGAGTATACCCTTGAATCACACCCTTGGAAGTATGATCAAGTAAATAAGACTGGGGTTACCAGTCGCACACCTAGCTACTTAAAAAGTGTCTAGCAATCATGCACAGACCATGCAGTGTGTATCCTAACTGAGTAAGTCCAAAGAGGTACAAGTATGAGAATACTAAAAGAGAAGTCATGCAATACAAGGATTGCATATCTTGAGTCATCATCTATGAGTCAATGGGAAAGGATAAGGAAGAGCCAATAGCAGAAGAAGAGCAGAAGATAAGCTATTGGCCAATCAGCTAATGCCACAGATGGTTACATGTGTCAGATCACATGACAGAAGGAATTTTATTCTGACATAGGAGCATACCAAAAGGGGAATGTCATGTGACTGGTCACATGATCAAGAAATACATGTGGGCATTTGCCTTCAGGGGCTGAACATAGTGAAAGTCATTTGTCAATGTAAAAAGTTCAAAATAAATATGGGAATCATAACATCAATTCCAACAAACTCATTACTTGTTTGATTTGATCAATGAAAAGTCATTTTATAGTGAAATATACAGTAAAGATAATGATGTTTGGCTGTGTTTGTATTGTATTGAACTGTTTATGCACCACATGACCCATTGCTGACATAATATCCCATTATATCATGTGGTTTCCATATTTATATATGATCAGCAACAAAACTGTTGCAATGAGTAGAGTGACTTAAATTAGCAATATCTCCACAGCCACTAGATCAAATCACATGATCCAAAGGCCAATTTGTAGCCAAGGGTTTGTACTTTGTTTGGTCTCACCAAAGCTAAGTGTAATTCCCATGAGTGTTTGCAGTGTGTACAGCACACTGTATCTGGGTCAAACATTGCAACAGTTTTGTTGCTCTCTGTGGATCTGTTCTAGAACCAGTATCAATCTAGATAAAGATCTAGATCAATCTGAATCTATGATGTATGAATGATGAAGTCTGAATGACAAAACATCATAGATCTCAACAATCAGTATGAGAAGAGTGCTCCAGGGATCAAGCATACCAAGTTGACCCCATCCTTGAAACATGAAAATGGCAGTCATCATTCAGCCACAAATTTGGGTGGAAGCAAACTCAGACATGATGATGGAACTCAATGGATGACTGCCTCCAACTCCAACTCCAAGCTGATGGATTCACATTAGCCATTTCTGTGATCCTCTAACAGACAGATCAATACACTCACAATGACATGCCAAAAGATGAGGACACCTAGGATATCAACTTGAAGACTGGGTCCACTACCAGAAACAGCTTGTCCCAATGTAGCAATGATCATGATCACAAGTTCAACCCCATCTAGGCAGGCACTGTCAGAGGCATACATTGTGATATGCCCACTTTGTCACTCACATGCATTTACAACCAAGGGTATCAGCTAAGAAGCCAAAAAGGAGCTGTCCAATCAAATTTCCAGAGGGAGTGGCCAATTTAAGACCTGCAAGTTGCCAGTGGGTGAACACTGCTAAACGAAGCAGTGTCAGAATAACCAGATAGAACAAGGATGGCATGATACATACGGAGTCCATCATTCCTATGGGAACCATAAACAAAAGCCAACATAGTCGCAGTGATGCCAATAGCAAATATGTCGTAACTGAAGAATACGTCCTCTACAGTAATGATAAGATCATGAGAACGGCAATGGGACATACACATCCGCAAAGAAACCAATGCCCGCCATTAAACAAATCTTGACGTGGAATCGACTAGGAGAGGAATGTTAGGGAATAAACGAGCGATAGGGCTCGGCGGTGAAACCACGTACGAGAACGACGCATTATCAGTCTCTGCCAGGGGCCGGCCCAGGGCTGTGCGCCGCCGCTCGTTCAAGTACACGACACCTTTCGTCTCATCGCTCTGAACATGGGAAGAAGCTTGCTCCTCGAAATGACTGTCCGCGTACCAGCCCATACCTTGAACCCACCAGGGGAGGAAGCTGTTTCAGCCTAGATAACCAGTTTTTTGTTCGCAACAAATGATCGTCCCACCTGTAATCGCAACCATCAGTAACCTTGCACCTGAAGCACAGCCACCCAAACGAGCCTATGACCCGGAGCAACTTGACCCGGAGCCATACCCAACCGCGATCGCACATGCTTCGAAGCCGGGTAGCATACGCTGCGGGCTGCTCAGTGAGATGGCGTTCGATGGAGTCCGAACTGCATGAGCTCCATTGCAGAGCCTCGATATCCAGTTCGGCCACTGGTCAAACCACACGGGTGGTGAGTAGCTCTTAGTAGTATTTTCCATCTCAGTCCGTAACAGTCGAACGTACAGCCGGATCGATCGCACTGAGTCCTTCCGACCAATGTGGCGCCAAAGCCCCATTTGAGGATCCCAGCACATCTAGAACTGCCTTTGGCTATGCGAAAAGTGGGTGCATGTCCGGTGTGGCTCCATTCGTCACGGTTGTGTTCATATCGTTTGCTCCCCCACTCCGGTATCTGGGTCAATGACCGCATCCGTATCAGAAGACGCTGTTCCGCAAGGTCCTTTAGTCACGGTTGCGAGACGGTTTTGGGGTTATTTTGAGTATGGACTTGAGAATCATTTTGGATGATCGCCCGATCGATTCGAGAGTCGACGGCGCAGCACACCACACCCATCTGAGTCTGAACGAATTAAGAGGGCAAAGCCAAGGTTTCGCACAACTCTATGTCTTGTCGCAAACACGAGGATTACAGCAAGTCAGACAAAGAACAGCCGTCGCTTAGAAAACTAAATCCTAAAAGCACAGCAAGACGGACCATGATCAGAAAGAGGAAAGGATTACACCAACGTATTACCTTACGACGTTGAATAGCAGTAAACAGCAATGCCCAAAAAGCGTACACAAAGCCAAAACGACAACAAACCTACATTCAAGTTTTTGTGGGTATATCTTGTAAGCACTTGCACACGAACATAAATGGAAACGGGGAGGGTAACAGTATGACCATGGGCGGTGGGAAAGGTCGAACGAGGGAGAGATGTGCCGGAAAGCCAGAGACGGACCAGGAAACGCGGTTTGGAGACCATGTAGAGAAAATTCCAGGGTAGTGTCAGGAAGCCACTCGCTCGAGCGAGCATTGCAACAACTGTTTATTGCAAGGTCAGTGACCAATGCAAGAGGGCCAGCCATCAACTCACCCTGACGCCCTTACAACAAGGAGGGCAACCACAGCGACGATATCGCGAGATATCGAACCGGTCCCTTACAAGGAAATAAGAATTGTCAGCTAGTACCCCACGGTACCGGTCGATAGGCCAGCAAGCAGCAGGACAAGTGTGACGACATCAACGAACGGTTCCCCACGCGCGTCCCTTGGCAACTAGCGCCACCGCCTCTCGGTAACACCATGAGCGGCGGCGTTACATGCCTCGCAGACACGCACTCGATGAGTGCGATGGTGATCGGCACCCTTTCTCGCCTTACGAACCCAATCAAATTCGGTTGCAGTCCTGTCGCCAGGTACACATTCGTCCGGGTAACGAACACCTGAACGACGGCCCAGACTGCGGAACATGTCACGCAAACCATCGTAGTCTGGGAGATCGGTAAAGGAAAGGGACAAGGCATAGGTGAGGAAGAGGGTGAATTCGATGGGGAGAGTGGCTGTCATCGAAATAGTGGGTGGTGGCAGATAGGGATCAGGGTCTTGATGGGCGTCTGGATGATATGAAGCTGAAGATCCTCTGCGGTGACGTATCGGAGAAGGGGTAGGGGATTCAGGGAGAATTGGAGAGTGAGCTCGTGAACAGGAACGCATGGGAGTACGCGGCTGTGAACGAGTACGGGGACGACAGGGGGTCTCGCGGACGGCGATGGAAGGGAGAGGCCTAGATTTTTCAACAATAGAATGTGCTTCCTCGTGTTCTAGGTTGTCTTTTAATGATGGGGTATCGTTACGATGCGGTTGTTCCTTCTTTTCTAATTGTTCTCGGTAAACTAGATCCGGCGATGACTGAGGTAATAAAGGACCAATGGCGTCCAACTTGGCTTGCAAAATGAGATCCCATGTCTGTGATACAGTTGGTGCACGTAGTTTTCGCCAGGGCAACGTCCCACGGAGGAAGTAGATGAGCATGTATGCGAGGCACTCGAGGTCGTCACGACGAGCACATTCTGTGAGGTAGTATGAGCGGGCATAGCTTCATTAAGAACTGACGTTGGACGCACCGATGCCGCGATGGGCATTCAAACTAGCGAAAAGGCTCGTGCCTACGCCATGCTTTCCCTCCTGTTTATAAGGGAGATGTTCGCCTGTCTTGGGATCCCTGAAGCGCCGTGCGAGACCAAAGTCGATGACATTGACGATGGACGCGGTTGGAGAGGATGGCAGACCCATGACAAAATTGGCAGGTTTTACGTCGCGATGTATAAATGAACGAGAATGAATGAATTCGAGGCGCGACAGCTTGGCAACGAAAAATGAGCGTGGATAGAAGGGACATGATTTGATTAATATTGATGTGGCGTGGAGGTGGAGACAAGAAAATAGACGCACAAGCTGATCGGCGAGGAGAAGGACGGTCTTGAGGGAAAAATGTCTGTTGCAGACTTTGAAGAGATCCTCCAAAGAAGGCCCGAGGAGATCGATGACCATGACGTTGTAGTCACCTTGTTTGCCCGAGTACATGATCCAAGGCACGCCTGGACCACCCATGAGGGACTTGTAGACCTTGGATTCCTGACGGAGGGGGGACGTGAGGGAGCGGGGAATGGCTGGCTCGAGCTTGATAGCGACTTCCTTGCCCGCGATGGTGTGTACGCCGAGGAAGACTGAGCCTGTAGGGTATTCAATATGAGGGAGGGGACAGGGAAAGCGGGGAAGAGACGGACCGCAGCCACCGTTGGCGATTTCTTCCTCTAGTCTGTACTTTCCACCGAACGTGACGTCCGACATCGTGTGTCTGTGTAGTCTCGAGTCGAGTCGCACCAGCAAGTACTTGACTTTTCTCTGGGTTGTTCAGATTATGTAATAATTACTAAATTTGGAAATAGTGCGCCGTGCACGTGATCGCGTCGCGTCGTGAAGGTTACCTTTTTTTGGGCATCGCTTCCCGCCCTCAGCTTGACCGGTTGGGTACTCACAGGAGACCACCTTTGCGCCCTCTCCAGAGTCACCACTTTCTAGAAGCTTATGCACCCTACGGGTACCTCCTCTTACCAAAGAACGATCAACCCAAGCTACGCCCAAGGACACATTCCCGCTTCATGCTCACAGCGTCCTGCGAAAGGTCAAAGAAGAACCCTGCCTATCTGAAACGAACCAGTACATTTTAGGTGTACAGACACATACCCGTCTGCGACCGATAAGAAGCGGCGAACTCGAATATGGTGGGTGAGCAAAACCGGCAATCAAGGGCAAGCTAGCATCGTCGAGATCGCCGTGACGGCGAGGCACAGATGGACGGCTCACGTACGCGAGCTGTGGATTATCTAGATAAGCAAGATAGGTGTACGCTCGTGGTCTAGGCACTCCATACGTTGTTCAGAAGACTACCTTCATTCGGGTACCCTGCTCCGAGTCCGTTCTCCGTCGTTCACGCTTCCAGATGCGCAAATGTCCACTACATGGGTTCTAAGAGCTCGACACCTGTCTCATATCTCGCCGACAACGCACTGACGTCAAACACACCTCCGCTGGACCGTCCTTGGTTCTGAATATGCAGCCTCACCTGCGTGAACACCTTTGGCGATGTGTTGGTGGACATCGTGGCCAAGACACACGTCTCAAGAGATACAGTTTCTGTGCAACTCGTGGGGGTTAATTCGAAGTGAGTATTCCTGTCTTGTGTAAGCGTCCAGAGCTCGGCTCCAAAACGAACGCCCGTGACAGAACAGCCTCGAAGGTACCTTCACTGTCGAGCACTCACGGACGGTGATTATACGACTTATCAAGGTGGACGACAAGGGGACGAGTACGATCGACATCAGCCGGTGAGTTTCTCGTTCTCCCACTTTGCATACTCTTGCTGGGCCTGATTTAGCAATAATATACGCTGACGCGAATCGTTTGCTTGCTGTTTTTCATAGGATGATCGAGGACGGAACGCTCGGTGAATAGCTAGATGAGCGCTTTCATGCCAATGCATCCACATGTGCTGACCTGCTTATCACAGATTTTGGCGCAAACGTCAGCCAGGGGTGACTCTAAATTGAAACCTGTATCACCTCGCTCGTCGGTATCCCTGAGCACCGACTCGGAGCGCAACGTTCAAAGCAGTGCCGTCATAATTGGTTCAGAGCAAACGCGACCAAAAGCAGTAGGTCGAACCCGCAAACGGAGCAGAAGTGGAAGGCAAGTAAATACAACATATACCACACCGTCAAATATGTGATCCCTCCGTACAAAATATTTCGTTGCATACAGATATCGTCGTGAGTGGTGATGGTTCGTCAGCACTGTTACAATGGATACAGATTCACGTACATCGCCTACGCCCTCCCCTGACTCTTCAAGAACTCCAAGTCCTCCAACGCCGCCTTATGGAACTCTTGGTAATTCCATACGCCCGAGTTTTCCTCTCCGTGCGTGACCCACCCAAGCGCCGCCGCCGTCAACCACGCCGCGCGCAAAAACACGCTGCCGTCCAGGTACGCATATTCGGGATTCACGTCCACACCGTCCTTGGAGAGGGACTCGAGGACGAACCCTGCCTCGCGGTGTCCGTACAGGAGGTTGAAGTGCGCCAACGCACGCTGGACCTTGCAGAGGTGCTCGTTGGGGTGGACGACCGCGTCCGCGAGGATGGCATACCACGGGTTCGCGTTGCTGGCGTAGGGTGACGTCGAAGAGGGGAGCGTACATGCGGCGGGGTTCGGCAGCGTGCCCGGGAGAATGTTGGAGTACTTGGAGGAGGGTGCGTTCGGGAGGGGCGGGAGCGGTCGAGAGGTGAAGTCCTTGAGAGCGAAGCTAGGACGACCACGGACGACCCACCAGGTGATGCTCGTCAAAAAGTGTGCCCGAAGCAACTTCGTTTGCGATGGACGGGACAGGTATGCACAAATCGTGGGAATGAACAGAACGGATGTCACGATATGCGCACTGACGAATACGGTCAGCATACGTGAGGGTCTATCACGGGCGCGCTTACGTGAAGAAGTCGGCACGATATTCAACCTCGTTTCCGTCCCAGCTTCCAACGCCGTACATGAGCGTCGCGACCCAGATGAGTTCCTCCATGCGTGCTTCAAGATCTTCCTGCGTCTCGATCTGACAGTCCCAAAATTCGCCATATTTGACGAAGATCTCGCCATGTGACTCGAGCATCGCAGCGTACTCGTGCTTGTCAAGAACCTTGGTTCCAAAGAAACGAGGGTCGCGAAGCATGAGTGTCAAAATGTTCAAAGCTCGCAGACGCGAGCCTGCTTTCGGCATCCATTCGGGCTCTATTCCGCAGGCAATCAGGCATACATAGACGAAGACAGGGAGGACGACTTGCCTTGTTTCTCCAGTTCAGTGATGAGAGTCGTGCGCGTAGGGGTGAAGAGAAGACGTGTGATGAGGGTGGTAGCACCAGCAGGATGCACAGACGTCCATGCCAGACCTATAGGTCAAGTAAGTTAACCTGTATACGCAAGCCATTCCAACTACTCACCTTCCGCGATGAGACCCATGATGCCAAACTCGGCACCGTAGCCGACATGGATGATGGGGTGAATAAGAATCTCGAGGAACCGATTAAGCATCTCGGGTTGCTCGGCCCCCTGCTTCGGCGTGCGGACGTTATAGTGCGGGGAGAAGACGTATTTCTCAATTATGTCTGAAATATTGGCACCAGGCTGGAGCACGACTTGATGGAAGTAATCGAGGTAGGCGTTGTAGTAACTAAATAGCGAGTGTCAGCGGAGAAAAAGAGGCGGAGAACACCCGAATGCATACTGATCGTTCCCGAGGTAATCCGTAAAGTTATCGTCCGTGATCGTGACCTTGTTTGGCGCGACGAATGCGATGCGCAGATGATCGAGATGGGTATCTTCGTAGGCGGCTTTTATCACGGGTGGCGGGGCACCAAGGGCATAAATGGCGAGCAAATGATGGACAGAGTGGCTATGAAGGACATCAATCAAGCGTCCCCAACAAGCAACAGTAGACGCACTTGTGGAAACTGAACTCGTTGAAAAAAACATGGCTCCGCTCGTGGTTATCCCTAAGCGCTTTAAGCAGCGCGGCCGTAGCCTCTGGTCCACAGTTGGGCACACGGCTGGGTGCAAGGAGTGACGGCCGAGGCTTGACACCTGGAAAGAGGCGAACGAGAATATCCTGGGAGGATGGTGTCGCAGGAATGACAACGGCTGGTGGTGCGGAGGTGGTCATGGCGGCTAGGATGCAGAACAAGGATAGGTTTTTGATCGCAAATTTATAGCCCTGATGGGGAGGCGATGAGCATCCGAGATAGTACCCATCAAAGGCTTACTCAGAGAGGCAGTATCCTTTGAAAAGGCCGCGCTAACGCAGTCGGTCTTCTAGTACGCAGCCCAGCTTCCAACGTCGGTGCCGTACGGTGTCCGAAGGTACTACAATGTTACTAATGGCCGCCTTCTGCCACGGAGATCCGAATGAGATCTTGTCAAGTTGGACTGGTTTCCACGAGACATGATTGAGTTTGCCTACACCAGGTGGGATATCGGAGGTGGTGGAAGGTAAGGTCGGACTTGGAAGGTTTGTTTCCTCGCAGCTACCAAAACGTTCACTCGAGAAAATGTATCTGTCTATCATAGCATCGGTGGGACACGGTTTTCTATACAAATGTTCTTCATCTCCGAGCGTTCCATACATAACAAGGTAAAGGTACGCTTGCATGATTGTGCAAATTTCAAACTCGAATTACTACCCCACGATCACGACGGACGCTTGACACTGGCCTGTTCCTCACTGCAACCATGATGGGATAGGGACGAGATGTGGCTATTCAAATATTCACGGCCAAGCCTACATACTCTGTAAGTTCTGTGACTCGTTGATTGTTCGAATTGATCTCTGTGGATTCCTGAGCAAACCAATCTCTCGCTATGCATGATGGAGGCTGACACCGCACTATAATCGACAAGTTAACCCCCATACAGCTATAAAACACGGACAAAACCTTCTCACCGACACATGCCACAATGCCTTCAGCACCCTCAAAGACCTCCATGTCCCTCGGAGAACTCGCCGCCTGCGAGGACTTTCTCGACAGTCACCGGGAATACGCCATCGACCTCTTCTCCAGCATCGAGGAAATGCGTCCCCATCACCCCACAGTCACCTGTTCAAAGACCCGCCAAGGCCGATCCTGCGCCCTCTGCGAGATAGCCAGCGTCGCCGGGCTGGCCGGCGCAGCGAGCAAAGCCCTCAAGGCCTACTGGGACGCCGAACACCATCTGAAAACCGCACGTGAGGCGCTCGGAAGGCGCACCACCGTTCGCGGTACGGTTCTGCTTCGCATCCTCGGTCGCTGACGCTCACGAGGACCCCCGTGGGGCAGATTCACTGCGTCAAGAGACGCTGTTCAAGAGTGACCTGGCCAAGACCATCTTTTTCTGCGTCGCCAGGGTCGGCGACGACCTCCGATCACAGCACGCGGCATGGCTCGCACGCCTCCAGCGTGACATCGAGACGTCCGACAAGGACGTTGGCAAGATCGGGGAGATACTGCTCCCATCCTACTCGGGTCCAAAGTTCGCCGCGCCAGGGCGCCATTCAAAGCCTGCTGAGGCACCTACTCGATCGGTCCCAGGGACGTCGTCGAATTCCGCCACGTTTCTCGTTCTCAGGCGGTGTTTGTCAAGTGATTGTCCCTGTGGGGCGAACGCGACTTTGCGAGACATCCATGAATCCCACCACATGCCAAACGTCCCCGCCCCACCCCCGGGCCCCAAGAAAACGCGCGTGCGCAAGAAGAAGAGAACGTCGGAAGCAACTGCGCAAAGGACAGGCGCCACACTCGACTCTCTCGCCAACGCGAGACACGCGCTCGATGATACACCAGGGTCGCCAAACGTCACTGCGGGGGAGCACGACACACCGAACCCAGCCTCCGGAACAACCTCCCTGATACCAGATATAACCCAACCGTCGCCATCAGAGTGCGACGTGTCGATGATCGTGGACCCACGGGTATTCTGGCTTCGCGAGCAGATCGTACGATCTGACGAGGTTCGCCGAGCGTTGATGGACTGGTGCCGAGCGTCGACCGCCAACTTGAACCTGCGCCTTCAGGAAGAGACGCTTGGAACTGGGACCAGATGTGAAGTCTCCTCACTTGCGCGAGAATCGACGGTCGACACGGATAGCGTGGAGCTTCTCGACTCGGACGTGTCACTATTCATGGTGACGAGTCCGGGCAGAGAGGTTACCGCGCAGTGCCAGTCTGGTGACGACACGACGGCCCACATGCGGTTCCGGTCCAAGCAAGAGGGACTCAAGGAACAATGGTTGATAGCACGACAGAGATGCAAAAATGTGAATCGGAAAAGAGCGTCCCACCGACCTGTCTGATCAAATAGAGAGCACACGTTTCTGGCAGCGAGATTCGGTTCCATTGTTGGATTGATAATAATATATGCTGAGCTTGTCCTGAATGAAAGAATCCACAGTAAACGATAAAGCAGGCGGGCTTACGCGACAAAGAAGCCCACAGACAAGACACTAGCTCGGACCCACTGGTGCAGAACAATAGACCAAGGTGGACATGCCTGGTCCACATACATTGGCCCCGTTGTGGTCTTCTACCGCATATATAACCCCGCCGGATCCGGGAAAGCCCCCATCATCAGACCTACCCCGAACCCGTACATTTACTACCTACCATTAGGATGACAGCAGCAATCAAGAACCTTCGCGAAGTAGTCGATGGTATGGAGGGGCGCCTCCAGCGTTCGGACGCTTGGCTAGCAGAAATAGCGAGCCAAGGCGAGGAATTACAAACCTTGATCAAGGAAACCACTGTCCCACGCGACAGGTACGAAAGACGCGTTGCAACAGCCAACGCATATTTCGAACCCATGGACTGGGAGGAAATTATGGCATTTGCAGAGAGTTGCCAACAAGAATGTCACCAGAATCCGTGGAATTTCGTGTGCATGCACGAACACCTCTCCGCCAAGCGTTGCAACAAGATGAAGAAAATCAAGTACGTTCATGAACAATTGTTAATTGCGAGTGAGTCGTACATCCTTGATGAGAGCCTCAACCGTCGATTGACCGTTGTCTAGCCGCCAAATTGAGGGAGGGTTTGAAAACGGAGATGACAGACGACTCGGCGGACACGTACAGCAGCACCTTGCAAACACAATTTTGCGTCTTTACGGCCGCGGTCTTTGAGCTAGAGACAGTGACAAAGCAGCAAATGGATCAGATGGTTCTACTCAAGCAGCGCTTAGCGAAAGCTCGTTTAGGTCAGCGTCCATGCTGTCCCGAAGCACGCAAGGCAAGTAGCCCAATGATAGCTTGTATCCTGGATGACACTGATTGGGCAGTGCAGTGCGGTCCTAAATGCGGAATGTAGAACTGGCAAGGTAACTCCGACCATGAAATTTGTGACAGTATTTCAGATCATAGGATACAAGAGCATAAATAAACTCAAGTTAACCTACATTTCGAATGAAACGATTGATCAGTGTGCACGTGTAGAGTGAGAGTAGAGTGGTCGGTTTGGTGGCTGTTCGGTGTTAGAGCACTGAATGGCAACAAGCAAATAACAGAAGGTATCAGTGAGGTCTGGCGGATCATACTACCGGTATGTCACGAAGTATAAAAGATGTGCCCTAAGATCAAGCTCAGCATTCTCCAACTGACTTTGGAAGAACACGACCTACTCATCGATGACCACATCTTTCACGCAGCGACCAGATAATAGAAAGGAAACGAGTTTATTATTTGTCTGGAAAATACCGTCAGTATCGGTGCGGACAATTTCATCGCAATACTCTACCTCAGAGATGACAGACAACACTATCTTGCGCAAGGGGACAGACTACGTGACTCGCTCATGCAACCAGAGACGAAGAGAAGTGCCGATACAGCCCAGCGTGACAAACACGTGTTGATCGGTGGCTATTTTAGATCGGCTTGATTTTGAAGTGGAGAGAAATGAGAGAGAAAATGAGACACTGGGGAAAGGGTTGGCGAGTGCTCAAAAGAGAGATGTGAACGAATACCTTCAAATCTTGCACTAAATAGTAAAAGACCCGTAATCCTTCTGGGTCTTCACTGTCTTGGATATCAACCAAGGAACCGATTTTTGCAGTCTGACCAATCATCAGTACAGTCCTTCACTGATCTGTAAGAAACAAACCTCAAACGCGATATGGTCATTTCCGATGCGGATTTCGAGCTCTTGCTTTCCGACAATGTTCTTTTTGGGCCAGTTCGTGTCATCTTCCCTGTATCGAAGTGAACGTGGCGACAAAGTTTGAAAGATAAGGTGCTTACTTTGTGATCTCACTCGCCTCGACGACGCGCTTTAGTTCTTTGACCACTAAAGGACCAACCCACACTGTAAAAGGGCGTGATGAGAGGCAGGGGGAAATAAAGCGGTATGTGCGACTCACTCTCTTTGCGGATAAGACTGTCGTTTCTGTAATTTGAGTTGTTTGCATATCGCAAACGACCGTGCGAGTACTCGAATTCCAGGAATTCGTGTCCATGTTTGCCTGAGTGGCCCGTACTGCATGAAAGGTTCAATCCTGACGCCACCTCGACGATGCCAACACATACTAATATCTAAAGAAAAGCTATCAGTATCTTACACATTGCACTAGTGAAGTGTGCATACCTCAGGTAGAAGGGATCATTGTCATGCGAGCTCATGGTGGATCGATGTTGAAAACGTTTTTGAACGCGTTTCAAAGGGACAATCTGACTAAGTCACGGGAATCCGGGACTTGCCGGATCGAATGCAAGAAATCTCATTTGCGCTACGGTAAAGTACTTGCATACATTCGCGTCAAAGATGCTGGTTCGTTCACCGCGAACGCCGTGGACAGCGCTGGCGAGATGGGTGCGGTGCAACAGCAACAACTCACTGTACGTGTCTCGTCGTTTTTTGCAACACCCACACCAAACCATGCGACAGAGCCGGGTCGCCTCCCTCGACGCTCCCGACGCCGAACACGGACGGCAGTAAGGACGCACCGGTCGTCCTGTCCGACACCGACATCGCCGCCATGGTCATCCCCGGCCGTTCATTGTACCCCCCCACCGCCATCCCCCGCACACACGGCATTCCCGTCGCCGAGATCCACTTCCGCGCGCACCACCACCACCCGCTCGACCTCTTTGCGCATTTCGCCGGGCACGCCGCGAGCGCGCTGGGTATACCTGCGACGCGACCTATACCCCTCCCGACGCAGCGCTCGATGTGGACCGTCCTCCGAGGACCGTTCATCCACAAAAAGAGTCAGGAGAACTTTGAGCGACGCGTGCACAAGCGGGTCATCAAGGCATGGGATGCGGACCCGGTCGTCGTGGATAGGTGGGTGCGTTACCTACGGAAACACCAGATGCCGGGGGTGGGTATCAGAGTCACGACATGGGAGAGGGCGCCGTTGGGTGTCGGCAAGCAGATATATGAGCAGGCGATGGAGAAAATACGCCCCGACCCCGAGGAGATCAAGGCACTAGCGGAGAAAATTGTGGAACAGGAATTATCGGCGGCCAGCGAGGGAGAAAATTCTCCGACTCCCTCATAGCTGATGTCTGTCGAGCTCATGATTCCGTTATTCTCTCCATGCATGTCATTGCCGTTATTAATACTATCCAGAACCAGTCGTGGCTTAAGGTTTGAAGTATCGGATAGGAATCTGTCATCCTTTGTGCAGTCAGTATCGTTGAGCCTGAGGATCCCCGGCTAACCGTATTGTCTCGGTCTTTCCATTGGTATCATGGGTGATCGAAACATAGTCTATTCTTTGAATGGAAAACGAGCATTACAACAGAGAGCTCTACAACATTAGAACAGTTCAGAAATTATATGCGGGTGTAAGGTTACAGTTTCCATGCAGTTAGCAAGACAGAGTGAGCGACGCAGTGTGAGGACAAGAAGAGCAGAGAAGAAAGCCAGAGCAGAAGCTACAGTCGAGGATCTCGCGCACGATTAAATGGTTTGCTGAGCGCGGCGGTAAATTTCATCGTCTAGAAAAAAGTCATCGTCTCCCTCTATATGTGTACCTTGGTGGCATGCAGCGGCGTGTTTCCACCTGCATGACTGAGTTCGATAGATTGCAATGACTTGACTCGGTACGCACCAATAAAGTTCCTTCACCTGTGATGTACTCAGTCAAATGGTCCCTCCAACCACGGTTGCGTTCAGGTTACCTTGATATCTATATCCTTGATACTTTCTACGAGTATCCATTTCTTGCATCTGTGGCATTTCCCTTCCTGTATGCTTTTGCGCTCATTCTTGCCAGCGTTTTTGCGCTCGATTGTCCGGAATATGATCGGGGGAGAAAATGGGCGCGCAGAAGTAGAGGAAATCCCTTGGAAAGTCAGATGGAGAAGACTGCGTCTGTAGACTGGGTACGTACCGTGGGAATACTGCAGGTGGTAGCTGGACACGACGCTATGTTAGTATTTATCGATGAAGAAGACGGCTCTGTCAGAGATGTGGAGTGAGTTGGCGAGGTAAACGTATTATCAGTGACGTGCCACTTGTATGCGGAAAACTTCATTGATAACCAGATCGTTTCGCTCTTGCCGCCCCGAGAGGGACTCTCGATGCAGATCGGGCAAAGGCCGACTTTTGTGGCTCCACTCCCCTTGACAAAACGGGGCGTATACAAATCCAGCGCATCTCGCGGTTCGTTGTAGATCCCCGCCACGCGCTTAGAATCGCCTGAGAGGAGAGGAAATCTAGAGGAGATATCAGTCGTGATCGCTCGCCTCATGCGTGAATACGACGGACTCTCCGTTGTCCAGGCGCAGATAAGAACTGACTGGGAAGCGCAGGTAGAGAAGGGAAAACTGTGTATGATATGATATATTAGTGGGAAGTCTTCGCGTCAATATCCCGAGAGAAGAATTGGTATCGGCGGAACTTGGTCCAGAAGCATTTGGGGATTTTCTTTTCTGGCGCTTGATCGGTGTCTTGTCGACATCGCGGCCTCCTGAAGTTCTCTTCCGCTTGATGCCCTTCGCAGGCTGGTATTCCGAATCGCGGGAATGAGGGGAACCTCGAGTGGATGGACTAGGTGAGAGTTCTCTTCCGGAATCATAAGGTTGGCCGTCGCGCTGCGGATCGGATGGCCTTCGGTTACTGCGTCTGTGAGTGGTTGGAGATGTAGGTGGAGAACTTCTTGGCGAACCGATTCCACACTCGAACCGATCGGAAGATTCTGGAGATGAGAGGGGACTGAGGTCTGAAAGCGGCGATGAACGGCCTCCAAAGTGAAATACCGTGTCATCTTCAGTGATGGATTCATCCGCCGCTGCGGAGATGAATCTCTCGATCAAGGAGACTCGCCCTACGCTGTCCTGGGAATCCTGGGAGACCGGGCCAAAGCCAGTCCTGAACGCTGCTCCGTCGACCTGAGAAAAAGTTGGCGAGAAATAGAGCGAAGAGCAAGTGTTCGCTCGGGCGACGGGGGAAACCTGGGTGTTGGCGTTGATCCATTCGCCGAAAAAATCGCCAGTAAACTGCCGCTCGAAGGGAGTATTTGATGATTCTTGGGAAGGGGGCGATAACTCTGGGTATACCAAGGAAGGAACTTGTGACAACGGTAGAGGGCTCGGGGACAACGCCAACGGCATGAAAAGAGACGACGTCGTGGGGGTGACGAGGAAGCGAGGCGTACTCACTGTCCGAGGATATGCATCCCCACGCAAAGGCGCATCTGGGCACAGTAAACGAGATCCTGTATGCGCTCGATCGGGTGTAGATGTCACCGGAAATTCTTTCATAGTATCCTGGATGTGACCTAGAGGCTGATAGTATGTAAAGTGTAGACTGTCGGCGAAAAAAGCATCGGATACGTCAGACATTGGACCCGATTGCACTGCTGGCAGGTGTCAGTAGATGGACATACGGCGCGATGTTTGTTACCTGTCAAAAGCACTTGAGCAACTTGAAGGAGATAACAAAACGAGAGATAATCAGCACATTCGCGGAAATTGAAATTATTCGACTCCGATTCAATCGGCATGACATGCCGAAGCAGACTACACTTGGTTTCACGAAACCACCACTACGCTCGTTCAGAGAGCCTGGTGCTGACCCACAGAAATGCTTCTGTTCAACTTACTCGCTTCCAGTGTACTCCTTCTCGCGTCCATTCAGCATGTCAAGGCTTCCGCGCTGACCACCATCATTGCACCGAACGAACGTCTCTGTTTTTACGCCGACGTGGACAAGGCAGGAGAGAAGATCGGGGTAAGTGGTCCTACTTAGCCAGGTGTTCGAAGTACTGACCCGAACTTCTAGTTCTACTTTGCAGTACGTGTCGACCATGCAAGTTGAGCCCGTCCGTTGACCATTGTACCAGGTCCAAGCAGGAGGTTCTTTCGATATTGACTTTGACATCAAAGACCCTAACGAGAAGCTGCTTCTCGATGGAAAACGCGAGCGTTCAGGAGACTACGTCTTGACTGCAAATACAGTTGGAGAATATGCCTTCTGTTTCGAAAACGACATGTCCACATTGACGGACAAGCTGCTCGACCTTGACATCATGGTGGAGAGCGAGCCTCGAAGAGAAGTCGAAGTCAAGCCTGGTCAAGTCTCAGATCACACAAGCCCGATCGAAGAAAGTATCTACCGACTTAATAGCATGCTTATGAACATCAAGCGCACCCAGAGACAGTAGGTTCTGCGTTTGGCGCATCGAGAGGTTTTCTTATATTTTTGTAGTTTCCACACGCGAGAGACGCGTGGCTTCTCCCTGGTGAAATCTACCCAACGGTGCGTTCATGGTCAATGTTCTATTGTTTCTAGCTGACTACATCCGTAGTCGCTTGTTCTGGTATGGCGTATGTGAAAGCATGGCCGTTGTTGGGATGGCAGCGTATGTGGCCCCACATAAGAACGGTGTGACGACTTCTGACCATATACCAGCCTGCAGGTGTATGTTCTGCAAACATTCTTTACCAAGACGGGTCGTCGTTACAAAGTATAGATTATGCTGTCTCCCATCTTTATTACTCGCCTTCGTTAATTGTACCCTCACACGTAACATATCTTGCGGCCTCATTTTTGATAAGATAACGAAATGCGATGACTCCATATACCACATCGGACCATCCCTAACTCTTCCGTTGCACATAGCTATGGCCAGTGTCCAGACGCAGACAACCGTCGTTCCTCATAACCAAGCGCCGTATGTAACTAGAACGTACCCAACCGAGGACGAGCTCTCTGTCAAGCTCCATCTCGCCGCTCTTGCTCAAACGACCTGGAAGCAGCTTACCCTCGAGCATCGCATCGAGGTCGGGAACAAGTTTGTGGTATGTTCAAGGCCACTTCAGAGGATACTCAGTAGATCGGGATTGCTTCGCAGTCGCTGTTCAAGGATCTCCCAGACGACGAACGCAAAGCCCTCCACCTAGAGCTCACCATGCAGATGGGCCGGTGCGTTAGTTCAACAATCCCGATCTACGTTAGATTCCGCTCATGAAGCCTGCGAAAGACCCGTGAATCAAGTCCCCGGGGAGATCAAAGGCTTCCTGTCTCGCGCAGAGTACATGCTCTCCATCGCAGAGTCCTCTCTCTCGGACGTCTCTCTTCAAGACACCGACACGCCCGGGTTCAAACGGTACATCAAGCGGGAGCCCCTGGGCATCGTCTTCGTGATCGCCCCTTGGAAGTCTGTCTCGAGTTTACGTCCACTACATGGTCATCCAGACTGACTACCCGGTGCAACACAGTTACCCGTATCTCGTGACCATCAATTCCGTCCTTCCCGCCATCGTCGCTGGGAATGCGGTACTATTCAAGCCCTCCCCACAGACGCCTCTGGTGGCGGAACGGTTCGTGGACATGCTTCACAAGGCTGGCGTGCCCCCGGATCTCGTCCAGGTCTTGCACCTCTCACCCAGTCTCACCACCTACGTGATTCAACACAACCTCGTGAACTTTGTCTCCTTTACTGGGAGTGTCATCGGGGGACAGGCCGTGGAGCGTGCCGCTGTAGAGGCCGCCGGATTCAAGGGTGTCGCACTCGAGGTACGTGCAGGCGATGCCTTGACATCATGGCGGCTGACATGCAGACAGCTTGGAGGGAAAGATCCCGCGTACGTTCGTCCGGACGCAGACCTCAAGTACACCGTCGCAGAACTCGTAGATGGTAGGATCTTTCCCTCGTCCCTTGCACCGGTCGGCTTACCCATTTGACTCAGGTGCCATGTTCAACTCGGGCCAGAGCTGCTGCGCTATCGAGGTAGGTCGACGACGCGACGGTTCCGTTGCTATATTGACACCACTTTTCAAGCGCATCTACGTACACGAATCCGTGTACGACGAGTTTGTGAGACAATACGTAGACCTCGTCAAGGTGAATGCCGCTTACCTCGGCGACACGCGGAGCTCATACCGGCGTCGATAGCAATATACCCTGGGGGATCCCACGAAGTCCGAGACTTCTCTTGGCCCAGTCGTGAGCGTTGCGAGTGCCGATCGGATCCGCAAACAGGTGGCGGATGCCGGTCAGTCGCTGTCGGTTACATCGCCACCGCGTCGACTCATAATACATCTCTTCAGTCAAGGCGGGTGCGACGGCTCTCATTCCTGAGGACCTATTCCCGACCGCTCAGCCGTAAGTGAATGGGAAGGGACCACAGTTCATCAGAAACTGACGGACGACAAAGCGGGACTGCCTATGTGGCGCCACAGGTGTTGATCAACGTCGATCACAGTGAGTATGTCCGTGGACAAAATGTGCGATCGCTAAGTCGTCCACGCCACAGCTATGGAGGTTATGATGGTAGGCTGGTCTGGACGAACACAGGCGGGCCTCGCTGACAAGTATCGTAGGAAGAAACGTTCGGACCCGTCGTCGGGATTCAAAAGGCTAGTTCAAACGTTCTGATCGCTCGCATGACATTGAACCCAAAACAGGTCAAATCGGACGACGAGGCTGTTCGCCTTATGAACGACTCCCCATACGGGCTGACGGCGTCCGTGTGGACGAACGCGCAAGCACATCCTGATTCTGCGCAGGCTTTCCTGCGCCTCGTGGACGAACTGCAAACTGGGACCGTGTTCTTGAACAGGTGAGGGCGCTTTGGCTTGACAGCGGTCGGTATCTCATGGGCGTGATCGACAGATGCGACGTCCTCGATCCTGCACTGGCATGGACGGGCGTCAAACACAGCGGTCGCGGGATCAGCCTAAGCAAATTTGGTGCGTGATCGTGGACAACTAGTGGACAGACCATGACGAGCTGCTTTTCTTGTTTTACTCCTAGGCTACGACCAGCTCACGCGCGCGAAATCGGTGCACATGAAGATCAAGACGACATAAGGATTGCTCGACAGACACCAGGAATTGGCATGTGGATCGACACAACATCATTACAGTAGAGAATACGGGCTACCTGCCACCTGTTCGACGAGGAAAGGAGTGATCAGCGAATCCATGTAACTTTCATCGATATGGGAATGATAGAGAAATGAATCAGGACCCTCGAGCGTATAATAGAGGGCCAGGGTAACTGTTCCTCAAAGGCAGGAGCACTCAGACTGGTGCACAGCAAGAAAATCATCACGGAAAGGCGGTTTGACGGGAAAGTTGTGGAATTCTTACCTAGACTGGTCGTTTGTTGGAAGAGTCAGAAACACAAGAAAAAAAAAAGACGAAACACGATGGGAACATCACGTGGTGTTAACGGCAGAGACAAGAAATAATAGCCGTGGATTGTCTCAGTTGCATTATCACAGAGCCGTTGTGTTTGAAACAACGTCTCCCGAGCTACATAAAAGTGACAGACAACATAGGCACAAGTCTGACTGTTACGAGTGATTCAAGGAATGGGGACACGTCCAATATACTACACGATCATCCCTTTAGACAGTCGTTGGGAATGCATGTCATCCTCAGGTCGTATTGCGTGCGTGAGTCGGATATTCAGTGATCCCGAGACTTTCTGGAACGGATATGAGACAGTGACGTGGACAGAATGTAAAAGCCTACAATACCTGTATTCACCCTCCGCGGCTACGCTCAAATCTTCTATCTCGCCCTGTGTGGACGAGAGTGCCTCGGCGGCGGATGAAAAGTAAACCAACTAAACAAACATGAGGCGTTTCGAAAGTCGTGGGTAGCGACACATGCTCACCTGTGCTTTGACAAGTTCGTTCAAGTTCCTGAGCGGCTCGGGCTAGAAGAGAGATCGAAATTCTCATCCAATAAAGCAGTTCGCAGGACGTACGTTCTCGAGAACGGTCTTCATGAGCGTGATGGCAACCTCGGTCTTCTGAACGAGGTCATCCTCTGCGTTCTCAATGTCCAGCTTTGCCTGTTCCTGTCTAGCAGGGCTTGCAGTTTTCAACCTGAGGCAGCGTTCAGTCAGTCAACCGGGCACGTATGCGACGGCTTACGATTGTTTCGCCGCATCGAGTTCAAGTCTGCTAGCACGAACGGCCTGACGGGCCTTCATGGCGACGTTGATCGAGGTCGACAACGTCGTCTGCCACGGGTGGAGGTACTGCCGCTGAATCGCGTCGTCCTGCTCGACGCGCGCGCCAGCGATGTTCTCCCAAGCGCCCGCATACAAGGCCAACGCCTTTCCAAACCTGTCATCTTGCCCCTCTGGCGCTGCGGTCAGCACCGTGGCTGCAGTCGTGGCCGCCCGACCGAGCGCATGGGGGAGCGTCTTGTGCTGGGCCTCCACGGGGGGAAGCGGGCTCGGCGCAGGGAGGTTGGTCCCCTTCAGGTTCGTCGCGGCGAAATTGGTGATGCCGTGACCGATGGTGGTCGAGAGCTCTGTGATCGACTCCTGAATTTGAGTCGGGTAGTCGTAGGACTCGGATTCGTATGCCCTGGTGATCCTGGGACGAGAAGCGTCAGACGTGAGCCTGCGCACGTTGCTGTGGTCTCACTTGAGCATGGCAAGATGGGCCTGACGCAGCGCGTCGACGCGGGTTTCGAGGTCTTTGTACTCTGCGGGGGGTCATGTCAGAGGTTTGCTGCTCGTACGAGGTCGTAACGCGACGCACCTTGAGGCAATTCCGTGATCTCTTCAGGTGCAATTTGGCCGAGACGTTCTCGTGTCGCCTGAACGCTCGAGTTGAAGCCCTTGGCCAGTTTGTTGGCTGATTGGCCAATGTTGAGGTTCGAAAGGCTCGATTGAAGTTTCGTCCAATGCTCCATTGTCTTGCTCGCTGTAGATTTGGAATGCGGGCACGGTCGACGCTGCGGTTGTCGTGGACGATGACAGGTGAGGCTGTCCGGGGTTCGTCGACAAGGAAGTAAAGCGGTGTCATCAGTCCGACTCTTGCGGGGTCGACGCGTATGCACTCATAGTACTGACAGTCATCTAGGCTAGCAATACATTACCTGCACATTGACGACGACGATGGACAACGTCTACAACCCATCTGGTTTCAATTTCTCAAACTCGATACGGTGAGCACGTTCGCGATCCCAACTCCTACCCACATCGTGACGCCACACTCAGCAATCACTTCCTGGCGGAAAAAGGACTCCCGCTGCCCAAGGCGACCAGCACCGGTACCACCATCGTAGGGTGCCTCTTCAGAGACGGCATCGTCCTCGGCGCAGACACCCGCGCGACCGAAGGCGAGATCGTCGCGGACAAGAACTGTGAAAAGGTAGCGTCCCCGCACACCATCGTCCCGCCCACGTGCTCATCCCACGTCGCCCTCAGATACATTACATCTCCGAGTCCATCCGCTGTTGCGGTGCTGGGACCGCCGCAGACACCGAATTCGTCACCGCGATGATCTCGTCCAACATCGAGCTGCACGCGCTCTCGACGGGCAGGAAGCCCCGCGTGGTCACCGCGATGACGATGCTGAAACAGCATCTATGGAGGTCCGTTCGTCTACACCGTCGGAGGTTGGTAGGCGCTGAACCCGCGTCGTTCTCAGACACCAAGGCCACATCGGCGCCGCGCTCGTCCTTGGGGGAGTCGATATCACCGGTCCACAGCTCTTCACGATCCATCCTCACGGCTCCACGGACAAGCTTCCCTATGTGACGATGGGATCCGGAAGCTTGGCCGCGATGGCCGTGTTCGAGAGCGGTTGGAAGCCCAACATGACGGTAATGCGAGCTTGTACTCGGACGTTCCTATGGCTGACGTCACCTTGTATAGCGGGAGGAAGCCCTTCAACTAGTGACCGCTGCCATCTCAGCCGGCATTTTCAACGATCTTGGCTCGGGATCCAACGTCGACGCGTGCGTCATCACTGCAACAGGCACGGAGATGCTGCGCAACTTTGTCAAACCCAACGAACGTGTTGCAAAAGAGCGTCAGTATACGTTCAGGCGGGGAACCACAGCCTGGAAGAGCGAGAGCATCAGAAATTTAATCATCGACGAGCAGATCACGCCTATCGCGGGCGAGGCTATGGATGTCAGTTAGACGCATGTTGTCAAATGCATTGCATACACCAATCGATAACTGCTTTAAGTGCTGTCGCCTGTATCAACGGCATATACGCATAAAATAAGAGTAGAAATACTGTTCGTTGTACAATGCGTATCTATACAGCGATTCAATAGGATGCAAACGAATGTTGTACACATGCGAAGTGATGCTACTGCCAATGCCAGGAATCGATCGGTGACTTAGTTCAGCGCCAAGTCTGGTGCTGGAGACACGACTGCTACCAGCACGGAGATATCTGCAGTTCCAACTTAGGACTGGGCATATGGAACGAGAGAAGACACACTCACCATCAACTTTACCACCCCTGAAGGACTTCCCCTGTTCCCTTGCTCGTCGCGCAAACGGTATCTCGTCGTCCACCTCGCCGTCGTCGTCGGCAGAAAAACTCTTCCCCCTCCTCTCCGACACCCGACGGGCCCTTGAGCACAACGCCTCGCTCAACATGCCCGCAAGCGTCCTCCGACCAAGCAGGCCCTTCCCCGTTCCCCGTTCCGTGTCCTTCAGGAACGACCTTTTAAATCGCACCACTTCATCCAGCACCTCCGAATTCCACAAGTTATCGCTCAGCCCATCGCTCGCGAGGATGAGAATATCATCCGCCTGTACAGGCAGCTCGAGAATCTGCGCGTTGCTGGGTCGCGCGGAAGAACTCGGTCCGAGTTGCACCGGTGTGTTGAACGCCAACCACATGTCGGAACTGCGCCAAACAATGTGCTCGTCCCGAACGAGCATGCCCATGCAGTCGCCCAAGTGTGCAATCTTGAGCACCGCATCATACGTAGTCTTTGTTGGCACTAGCAAATTGAAAAGTGAGGGGTGATACGGAGATGATTCGGGTGTCGGTCGCCGTGAATGCTGAAGAACTGCAACAAGGGCCGTCGAAGAACCCGTCATCAATGGAACAGTCTTCGGCTGCGGGACGATGGGGATCTCAGGGGGCATGGAAGGAATCGAAGACACAGGAACGGCGTCACCGGGCAACGTGGAAAGCGGCTGGTCTTCTGGAATGGGAAGAAGTGAGGGGGGCTGCGCTACAGGTGCGGCCGGAGTGGCCTCCTCCGCCACGACATGCGCTTTAATCGTTTTGTCGTACGCGCGTTCGAGAATCATGAGAATGTCCAAGCCGTCCTCGAGGTCCTCGAGCGAATCTTCCAGCTGTTCGTTGAGCTCATCTACGTCAGCATTCCAGGGCCAGGAATCGTTGAGGGCTGTACCACCCGAACGTCTTGGCGAAACACTGCGGGCTGGTGATGCTTCTCGCCGCTGAGGAGTGGCAGTATCGGCATCCAAAGCTTCAGCCGAACAGTGATGCATCAAACGGCGAGCAAAAAGAGCGCTGGGTGAGGGGTCTTGCGATGTACGCATGCAAGGGTCTAAAAATGTTTGGGGTAAGATTAAGTTTAATATGAATCACGATGAGTCCACGGACCTTTGGCCCGTGACCAGCCACCAACGCCATCGGCCACGCCCATGGCATTTTCGCGGATAAAGTAGGCATCCTCGCCTACCTGGACAGCAAGACTGAGGTCCTCTGCTGGTGCATCCTGGAAGAAACGTCCAGCCGAAACACCCGCGCTGCCCATGCCTGATTTCGCAGGCTTCTTTGCATGTTTCGGGATTCCATACGCACCGACGTCGAGGTGATATCGTGTGCGGTGTCGCTTGACACGCGGATGGGAGTCGGACTGATCAGAGAGCGAAACGTTACCAAACGGGAGAGGAGGGAAGGAGGAATACGGGAAAAATCCCGCAGAGGGGTGTGAGGAGGGTATGGGAGGCGAAGCGGAATTCGCCTGTGGTGACGTGAGTGCAAGGGAGAACGGTGGTTGGCCAGACGTCTGGCCATGCCCGTGCGGCGAGTTGTGCGAATGTGGGCTTGTTGAATGGGTCGAGCCCTCGCCTTCCGCTTTGACGGGGAGGCGCGATGTAGAAAGGATGTGGGGGTTGCCAGGACGAGAACTGGGGGGTGGTGACGATGGCGGGGGCGAATCGAAGAAAGCGAGAGGCCCAGAGCCAGGGTTCGCTGTGTACAACGAGCGGGATGACGACGCTGAATTAGAGCGAACTCTGGAAATCGCGCTAGCCGATGTCGAAGGAGACGAGACAGCGCGGGGTAGAGCGGTGTAGATCCGCTTCTGGATTGTCTTCATCGTTGGACGCGGTGCGCTCATGGTATCTGAAGCTCGTCAACGACGGCGAGAGTGACAAAGTTGCGTCGTCGCTGTCGGCGACGATGAGCAGAGTCACAAAATGTGGAGTAGTGATGGTTTGGATCGGAAGTGAAAGTGTGAAAATTGCTGTACAAGTCGGCTAAACCCGGGTCGCACTACCTCCCAGAGATGACAAACAAGTGCAGTGTCCTCGTCAAGAATCTACTACTGTACTAGATACATACACATCCGAGCATGTCATTCACCACTACATTCTCCGAGATCAAGCAGCCTCTGCTGGGGTAGCCACGCTGTTCACCTGGCTCAACGCCGCATCTGCCTTTTGCAGGTCCCTTTCGCTCAAACTGTTGAATGCACCTCCACCGGGTGTGCTGACCCCAGAGTGAACAGACCCCGAGCGTGAACGGACCTTCATCACCAGCGGGCTGTCGCGGGCAACGTGACAGCGGGACGGAGATAATCAGTGGGAGATAAAACCTTGATATGGATAGTAGCCACTCACAACGGATACCCATCTTCTTCGTCTTCGGCTGACCCGGGCCAATTGTACCCACGGTAATCGCTCGTGTTCAGATGTTGCATCTGGTCAACGGACGTGTTCAGTCAGCGTTCGCTCTCTACACCCCCTGGCCAGCTCACCTCCTCCGTCAACGTTCCCAAGTCCCCTGGCGTGGCCATCCCGGTCATCCGCAAACGAGGGCTGGCAGGAGCAGACGGCATGAACCGCTCCATGCTCGCTCCAAACCAGGCACCATCGTCGTCATCAATATCGCCGTTCGCATTCAGGAATGCATCAGGATAAGCCCGCCTTAACGCCAACTGCCTCGCTTTGGAGTATTCTACACCGAGGTTCTTCCAGTCCAACAGTGGACTCAATCGCTCCACCCTGTTACGTTGATTGATCCGCTGTCGTCGCGTCTTGTTAGTGAACTGGAACATGAAGTTCGTCAGGTTGTTGACAGAGTCGTCAACGGATTGCATTCGTCGATCGACAATGTAGCAGCCCTCGTCCTCGGGCCGTTCGATAAGATCTTGCATAAAACACCCGAACCCAGATAAATTGGTGGTGACGGACGGGACACCCATCTCATCTCACGGTCAGCCACTTGGTCACCATCAGAGCGGACGCATCACTCACAACCGTACATTCTGCTGGCGTATAGCCCCATGGCTCGTAGTAGCTCGGGAATACACCGAGATGACACCCTCTCACGAACTCCTCATAGTCGAGACCCAAGATTGGATTGTTCGAATTCAAGAAATCTGGGTGGAAAACCACTTTGACCCTGTCAGATGGAGCATTGAACAACTTGACGCGGCGGAGCTGGTTCAAAACCGGATCGTTGGCATCGTCCGCCATATTGTGCGTCACGATCGGAGGGAATGTGCCACGTTTGAGCGCGAATATTCGCCGCTTCAGCAATACCTGGTCCTCCGCAGACAAGAGATTCTCTGGTTGAAGGTTCAGCTTTCCCTCCCTATGGCAACGCGTATGAGATCACCCGAGCTGTCCGGGCCTGTCACTGACAGCACATACCCGCCGTGATACCTTGCAGCGTGTTCGAACAAACGAGCACCGATTCGGTGCTGTATTTCAGTCACCGTATCCTTCAATTGTTTCATAACCGCTTGTCCTTTGAGAGCGTCGACCGTGTAGGAGTTCGTGGTAGCCGGCATGATGACGAACGCAACGACCGTCGTCTTCGAACCGGATTGTTGAAGGCGGTAGTTGAGACCTGTCGGCAGCGTAGAAAACGAAAGCTGCTATCATGACCGGGAGAAACTCACGTGCAAGAGACTCGAGAAACATATCCACGCCCTTGTTTCGATACTCGTACCGACCGGCAGTGAACATCTGTTGGCGATTTCAGTAGTGCGTGCAATATACAGCAACACGACGGACTGACGTATAGAGTATTTTCGAGGTCGAAATCATAGTGGCCATAAAAGTGTCCTCGGACAAATTCGTGTATCTTGGCCTTCGCGGTAGCATGCATATTCTGGAACTCGTGCATCGCCTGGAATTTGACGACGTTGAGTCCATTGGGTAAGACACCGTCTGGCTTGCGCTTCAAAAGGTGCTCTGCCTCGTACGCCGTGATGTCTGATACCGTCGTGAACACGTCCGAGCAATGCGCCGAGGCACGCTCGATGCAATAGCGGTGGTATATGCCTCGCTTGCCAGCTTCGTGGTCCACATCAAAGTACTGGAGGTTGTTGTAAAAGTCGACACTCCCTGCGCAAAGGTAGCGACCGAGGAGGGTAGCATGGGTCGTGAACACGGTCGTGACATCGATGTGTCGTTTCCGACACAGAGGGATGGCAACACCAGCCTGCCACTCATGAAAGTGGGCAACGACGGCAGTGTGGAGCTGTCGCGTCACATACTGCACAGTCGCCGGGCAGAACCGGTCAGCGTGGAGTGGGACGGGAGACAACGGGTGACGCACCTCGCCAAGGAACCATGCCACGAGATAGCCAAAGATGATCGTATCGTTGGTCTCGGTATCATGGGGCGGGGAAGGGATGCCAGCCAAGTTCCAGAGGTCACCCTTCCATTCATCAAGTCGATGGGATACGCTGCCCATGTCGAACAGGAGCACACGGGGGGCGCCCTCGATCAGCCACCGACCGTACAGACATTTAACACCTTGGACGCGCATGCCGTCTAACGTGCTTGCGAGCGCGGGATCGGTGGGTTCTTGCGCTTCGACTTCCATCGGGGCGGTTTTGTACATCAGTGGGCCAATGAGGGTGTATCGATCGCCATACTCGGCGACGGTGACGGGCACTTTGGTTTTGATGACGGTGTAGATGCCACCGACTTTGTTGGCGACCTCCCAAGCACATTCGAAGAGCAGATGGTCTTGTACGTCGCGCTTTGGCGGTTCTGGGGCCTCTTCTGCCATGACTGGATATTCACTGCGGAGACAAGTGAAACGGCAAAAGACAAGGTGGAGCGGGTGGACAAACGGTGGAAGAATTGAGTTCAGTTTGGGTGCTCATACTACGTACTACGGATCGGGCGGAACGCGATATCAAAACAAATCCCTAATACGGTAACTACGCGGTTTATCGTTGGGCAACGCGACTTGACATGGTAACTTTCTATATCGCCTAGGAGTACTTACAAGAAGCACGTTCATTCCGTCGAGTGTCTTCCAGAACGTTGGTCGGAGTTGGTACTCGAGCCGACGAGAACACGCCCTCAGGCAAGGGTCGCCACGACAAGCGCAGTAACCACAGATGATACCAAATTGACCTTTGGATATACATGTCATGCCATCAATATGATGAACGACAAACGAGATCATGTACGAACCTGATTGTTGGTGAGAAAATTGATTCCGCTGATCACCTTGATGGACTCGTTCTCTTCGGGAGTGGATTCGTCCTGCAAAATCCATTTCTTGTCTGCAGAGTAACGCGTACGTTGAAGGGTCGCCCCCAGAAGAGAATCGAGCTAGGCGATGTCGAACGTCCGTCGATAGTCGTGGTAACAGAGAGAGGGCAATTACACACCATGGACCCAAGGATTCCCGCGGCACCTCCCCACCCGAGTAGCGTGGGGAGTAATACCGTCCACTCCGCTCTGCAGACGTTGTTCTCCACGATCAGGCTCGCGAACTGTGTCAGCCCAATAATACATCCTCCTATCGCTGAGGCAAGAGTTCCCCCGACAGAAATGGCACCATTCGTTCCTGCAGGCACCGGCTTGAGGGTCGTGATAAGAATGGGCGGGGAACTTGAAAGGATGCCCAATTCTGAGGCAAGTGTGTCCCCGAGGCAACATGCAAATTGGCTAGAGGAAGTATTGTGAGTTAAGTCGAATGCATGTTGTCTTCTGCGAGATACACACCCCAACGTCGCAAAAAAGAGGGCACGACTAAAACCGTCCGCGACAGCAGGCGATGTAGGACACCAGTTACCATCGTCGTATGTATCAGGGCCACGGGGTACGTGCACAGCTTGCGCGAGCAAAGAATGAGGGTACGCATCTGGTGTAAATTTCACGCCCCATATCACACAAGCGACGAAGACCGCTAGGGTATTACAGAGCACCTGCCATCCAGAGCGGTAGCCAGCACCGTGGTACCCTGCTTCCAGCTGAGCTTTGCGTTGCTTTCCCTCTTCGCATGCGGTGTGAACACACTAGCATGTGGGATTGCATCGATGACTTACGCTTCGTCGCTCTGGACCCTAGCACGTAGAATACTAGGAGAGACACGCTAACTGCGCGAACGTGGGTCGACAACACGACGAAACCGACTACGAAGGCCGTTATAGCACCAGAAGGAGATAGCTTGCGCGACTTGGCTCCGTTTATGCTCAGGTATAGTGTGATAATGAAAGGAAGGATGGGCAGACTGGTCCAAGGCATATTGGTAGTAGTGGCACTTGTCCAGCGCTCGCGATGACCGCGTTGCCGAATTACGTTCCGGCGTTTCGGCCTTGTCCACCGCCAATGTGCGTCCAGAAGAACCTACGTAACTAGAGCCGGTTGCACCCGCCTTCGGCGTCAAGGGAGCTTGCTTGTTCTTTGGGCCTACCATAAACATCTGTATTCAAGTTGGTCGACCGTGGCCCGGACCTCGCACCTGGACAGATCATTTACTCGTTCAGTCCGCTCGTTCACTTAGCTTTCCTAATGAGCTTTAGTGCCAGGGTAAGCAACTCGTGAATGCCAGCTTGAATAACTGTTCCACCGTCGATACCGCAGTCAATGAGCAAATTCCCTCTCTCCTGTGGAGTGGAGCTGCGGAAGGTTCTGGAGCCAACACTCCCGATCGCCCGTCATTTTCTGCTTCGCATCGGAACAGAAGGACCAGAGTCCTTTAGATTCCATTAGTGCCAATGAACCAATGCGGTTGGGATCATTCCACAATCTACTTCGCACCATTCTGATTACCTGCTTCCTAGCTTTTTCACACTAACCATGCTTGGAAGATGCGCCAGTTTCAGATCCCTCAGCTGTCGTAAGGAGCGGACGCTATCAGAGTGTACTAAGAAAGTTAACCAGTCCCTCCTCTGGTTTTCCGAGCAAAGCTGGTTCGTTCCCGTAACGCGTTGTTTTGGAGCGGGTGAGATTGATGATATAGGGGCTTTCTCTTTTGTCTGCAAAGCCGGTAATGAAGTCTGGGCGCGAAAACGAGGCTCATACAGTCTAAGCGAATGTTCTCCATGAAGGCTACCAATCATAGGTTCTCCGGCTTTTCCTTGCGGGGTTAGTATGGTAGTACATATGGTGAACGTATTTGTTTGCACGATACGTGATTGTCTCTAACGTTGAAATCGGCCCGCTATTAGGAACGTCCAATCCGTCAGTGTCACCTTGCCACAGCTGTAAATGAAAGCTCGTGTTCCCCATAAAAAGCCCAACGACCATTGCAAGTTCTTGCTCATGTTCCCTGTAACCTCACGAGATCTTCTTTCTACGCCATCGCCTTCGGGGACCGTCAAGATGGGTACGACACCATCCAAGAAGGGCCCCAGGTTCTGGCTTATCTTCATTTCAATGTGTACATGCCTTTTTCTGTCTGCCCTCGAGCTCTCCTCCGTCTCTACTGCACTCCCTACCATCTCCAATGCTCTACAAACGTCTGATTTCACCTGGGTTGGCATAGCTTACGCTCTTGCTTCGACCGCCTTTCTCCCCATGAGCGGTGGCCTTGCTCAGGCCTTTGGTCGGCAGCCTGCCATTTTGATGGCCATCGGCCTTTTTGCACTCGGAAGTGGCCTCTGTGGTGGTGCAAGTAGTATGAACATGCTCATTGTGGGCAGGACCATACAAGGACTCGGTGGCGGTGGTATTCAGTCCCTCACAGGGATCATCCTAGCCGACCTCGTCACCCTGCAGGAGCGTGGTGTCTATAATGGTTTATATGGACTGTGAGACCTCTTCGATCGTGGAATGTGACGGACCAAACTTAGCTCCATTATTAAGCACCTGGTGTCTTGCTGCATCGATCGGTCCCCTCGTTGGTGGTAGCCTCGCGACGCAGGGAAAGTGGCACTGGCTCTTCTGTGAGTGTCGGAGCCTCGTGCAGGATATGTCACATACTCAACCGGTATTCAAGACCTTAATCTGCCTATCTCGCTCGTGGCATCTGTTTCCGTTGTCGTACTTCTCGATTTACCCACACCTCCGGGCAGCTATCGGGACAAGTTTATGCGGATGGACTGGATGTAGGATTGAATGCAACAATAACTATGAACTTAGTTTCGCTTACCGCTATTTGCAGAGGCAATTTTCTTGTCATCTCGAGTACCGTCGCATGTACCATCGGGTTGACGTGGGGTGGTATCACCGCACCGTGGGGTTCGGCTACGGTTTTAATCCCGTTGGTCCTCGGTCTCGTTGGTCTCGCAGTCTTTATCGCCTACGAAGCCGGTCTTGCAACACATCCACTCGTACGTGTTCCTTAACCTTCATCGGAATGCACCTGACCACGCCCGCATCAGGCCCCCTTCTCCTTACTGACCAACAGGACAAGTCTCTGTGGGTAAGTATGTTGTTAGCATTCAATGCGTCTCGAGAAAACTCATGCATATGAAGATACATACAAACGTTCTGTTGTATGGCCACCACACTGGCAATCGTTTGTGAGTTCATTCGAAAATGCCACTATCAACCCTAGTTAACCACTTCATAGATTACTACCCGGTCTACTTTCAAGCTTGCAAGGTGGCATCTCCGGTAACATCTGGTATTTATTCGCTAGGGTTTGCAGCACTCGGGCCCGCGGCGATAATCACCGGATTTTCAGTTAAAGCTACTGGGAGATATCGCCCGCAGATCTGGTTCGGATGCGTCATTGTCATCGTTGGTTTGTGTTTGGCAAGCACAATCCTCGCAACGGACGCTATCGGAAAATATATTGGATACCTAGTCATTATCGGCTTTGGTACGGGGTACGTCATGTCCATTCACTGAACTGACTCTATTTGATGCATGAGATTGTACTCGTCGCAGGATTTTACAAACAACGCCTCCGTATCCCATCCAAGCACCCCTACCGGTATCCCAAAATGCATCTGCACTTGCCTTTATGTGGTTCATCCGCTCGTTTGCCTCCGTGAGTGATCTCGTTTCGTCTCTTATCGCCCTTATGAAGACTTCATGTATCGTAGGTGTGGGGTATCACTATCGGGAGCACAGTCCTCCAAAACGAGCTCGCAAAGAAACTTCCCGAGTCATATATCCAATCTGTGCCGCAAGGGACTGCTATCGTGTATGCGCTCATACCAGAAATCCCCACGCTCCCTCCACAGACTCGAATCGAAGTGCAAGCCGCCTTCGCAGGCAGCCTCGCGGTGTTGTGGAGGGTCCTGGCTGGCATTAGTGCTGTAGGGCTTGTGGTGTCATTTTTCATGAGAGGGCTTCCACTGCCTGACATGCTGGACACGGATTGGGTGCCGAAGGATGAGAAAGAGAATTCATCGGCATGAGGAGGTGGTCGCGCTGCGTGGCAAGGATTCACTCGTATCCCACGGCTTGCCCTTGACAATTCATTTTGACGCGGAATGCGCCGTGTCTTGGTACTCAAAGCAGGAACCGCAAACGCAGCGGATCCAAGTCTTTCTGATAAGTTTGGTGTCGGAATGTATGCCAACCCTCATTGGATCTGTTGCAAGAGCTGGTTTATACCTTGCGAGCAGTGACGCAACAAGATGGCTCCATCCCATCTCCGCGCAGCCCTTTCGTTTTTGCATCTTGGATCATGCCGTCGAGCTTCAATTCAAACGAGGTGACCGGTAGTGATCAGTCTTGAGACTCGCTTGACCCCTCTGACTAATTGCTCAGAGTCACGGCTGGCCGTACCGCGCGTTATCATCCTGGCCCTGTTGCTTCATCAGGTCGTGTCACTTCATCCTCCTGGATGTAGGAGGTCCTTTCTCACCCATGCAAGCATTTGCTCAGAGTGAACTGAAGTTACCAACCCGGACTACATTGAATGGTTTAGTGCACATCGAAAACTTGAATGGGCTGCTGGTTACGGCCGGTCATTCGAACAAGTTCGACAAATACCCCTCTCCGGCCTTACCTGTCGAGACAGATTTGTTCGACTCGTTCTTCGAATCCGCTAATTTGCAAGGACGCTCGCACGTTCGAGAAGAAAGGTCGAGTCTACTTCCTTCGGAATTAGATGCTATCGTAGTATTACTGCGATCGAGTACATGCGGATCAGTTGCTGGCACCCTGCCACTCAGGCTGTGGCCCAGTAAGTAACTGACATTCTGCCCCGACTTTTCTAATGCATGCTTACCACGGCTATGTAGGGTGCTAACCGAGGTGACTCGCGAACGTCGAGGACAACTGTGTTACCGACGGCATTCCATCATTACACGTGGTAATGCTGACACCTTGGCTCCACATCCGCCTTGCTAGGGCTCGAACGATGTGACCCAGAGTACTTGCATATATATGACCAACCCCTTCGATCACTCATCTTTTATTGCTTTGTACGGAAGCACAAGAAGCACTGGGCGGCCATCACCGCCCATAACACTTTATAAGGCAATCGTATGTAAGGTTCATGATACTACTCTCAATCTGGTACTGTTCTGATCGCCAGTTGTCCACACCACCCTCACACTTTCGTTAGTCTCGGGTCCATCCATTTTAGGGACGAGTGCATGTAAGGAAGTCACCCGGACTTCTCTGAGGTCTCGCCGATTTCACAATAAGGCCTGTACGTCACCGCAAATGCTTGATCGAAAAGGTATTAGGATCATGATATAAGGAACTCTTCGTTCGTCCCAGGCCATATATCCACTACAGTCATAATTTCGGTGATTGTTGGATGGCAATTAGCAATGGTATCTCTCAAAACCGGATCCATACCCCCAAGATCAGGAAATAGTCCCTCTAATCACATACTGATGTGACGGGCCGGCGAATCACTTCGGAATCGAAAGGTCTCCGCCATGCTTTTATCAGACGTGATCCACACCAAAACGTCAGGCCCCAGGTCCTCGTGACGTGCTAATACAGTAAGCGACGCCCAAGGCATCAAGAACCGACAAATGACCTCCAGTAGCAGTAGCACTCCGGGTGAGGTATTGTATGTCGCATCTGGCGTCAGCTGACTCGGTTCTACTTCAAGTCGAGATCGGCGGAAACGGCATAACCCATTAAGGTGGTTACGGTGACGACGATTCGCGTAGGTAAGTGGAAGTAGAAGTGACAGTCAACCTGATTATATCAGGGGTTGGCCATATGGGACGAGCGTACATTCCTCTACGTCGTTCCTACTTGATTGGGGGTAAGCTACTAGCTAGCTACACACCTTCCTCTCCACTCGACTCGTTGACCTACTGTAGTACATTCTTTCCTTTAGCCGTCCCTGCTCTCAGGCTCATTTGAGAGCTCGTGATAACGCACGATTTGCAAATGCTGACTAGGAGGAACGGCATGCTCCGAGCAATGAGGTACGCCTCCGAGTAAAATGCCCACTCTCTTCATGGCAAGCAGCTGCAAAGTGACCGTCAGTTAAAGCAGTGCGAACAAAGTCTAACCGGGCACATACATTGTGTGCAGCATTGCTATGTTCGTATACGCCACCGAAGAATGAAGCAGTGGCATCCTGTCCTTTGTGTGTCTTCAGGAGATGGGAGCCGCCGGGGTGCTCGTCAAGAAAGTCGGAGATGTCATGGATATATCCTGCTATGCAGATCAAGGCCCGAGATTCCGCTTGATGTTGGACTGAGAACCAAGGGGTGAGGATCTACACAAAACGTTTGATAACATTCTCACAATCCTCCCAAGTGACGACTGGCAAGTCTGGTTTCGTCGGCGGCCAAGCGAGCATCTCTTGTTTGTGACGAAGACGCTTGAGTTGGACAGTCAGCTCGCCTTTCTGTATTTCATTCTCCGAGAACGTCTGAAACACGAGAATCGATATTAATTGTCTAAGATGGGAACAAGCCTACTCACCTTGAGATGCGTCGCAAGACCAAGCCTCTCACACAACCAAAGGAACCATTTCGTCGGATCGTACTGATACCACTTGTAGCCATTGCGATAATCCATCGGAAATTGGTGATGGAAGTTATGGTATCCCTCACCCACAGTGATGAGGGCGACGAGCGCAGAATTCCTAGGCGTAAGCTTGTCATCATAAGGGCGGTCTCCGAGCCAATGGCATAGCGAATTGACACAGAAAGTGGACTTGATCATCATCAGGTTGAATCTTGTGAATTTCAGAGAGGACACTGACATGTTGTACAAACATGGTACGAAGCAGACTCCCCCATACGAACCCACCTTGCCAATCTCCCCATCCATAACCAGCCACACAAGTGGGTACGACAATCGCCATAATAAAGGCAAGAAAGAGATAGTTTCTGTTTTGCCATTTGACAACTGGGTTTGATTGCAGATCGCTAACATCCGTAGGACCCGGTTTTCGCCTGGGCTTAAAGATCATCCACCCGATGTGAGAGTAAAGTAGGCCATTACGGGCATCATAGGGATCAAGATCCGTATCGGTGTAGCGGTGATGTGCACGGTGGCCACGGGCCCACCAAGCGATGGAGCCCTCGACGGCGCCGGCACCAAGAACAGCGAGGACATACTCCAATGTCCTGGTTGCCTTGTAGGCACGATGAGTCCAAAGACGGTGATACCCAGCAGTGACACCTAAACAGACCACTTTAGTACCCAAGCCCCCACGCTAATACGACACAGTACCAAGGCAATTAAGGAAAGAGTAAACGGCAAACCAGATGGCGGTCTTCGGGCGAAGGGGGGTATAGCAAGCACCAACGAGGCCAGATGTGGGTAGAACAACTAGGATAAAGACGTGTAACCAATGTAATTCTCTGTGCCAGTTTCCCCAAGTGATTGGAGGGCGTGCTTCTTCACGTTTGAGAACATACGATACGAAGTTCTCGGGGACAACTTCAGCAGGTGTACCATCAGGACCTTCTATAAGAATAGGGTTGCGCGACTCCGCCGCCATTGGGGGCAATGCAAAGGAGGAGGAGAGTGAGTTCTATTCTGGCCAAGATACAACAAATTTATAAATCTTCTTTTCCTCGATTGATATGGATACTGGGTATCCCCGCGGCACTTATCAGCGGACGCCGAATCTCGCTGAAGAGTGTGGTAAGACGTACGTCGAGCTAACCGGACATGAACACGTTTCCAAAATTGTGGCATTGACGGAAACGAAAGTGCAGCAACTTGAGTACCAGAATGTCATAATTGTTGCTGTCACCATCCAGGGCCTTGGTAGGCTGAGAACCATCAAAGGAATAGTTGCAAGCGAAACTCACTAGGAGGAGTCTGAGGCTAAAGAAGAAACGAAAACAGCAGATCATCCCTTTCCGGCCGCCGCCGGCTGGCCGGAGCTGAACGCTGAACGTTAACATTAAGTAAATGTTTCAAGCATTAGTAGGGTCCGGTTCTGCAGACCGGAAGACCTGGTCCTTGAGGCTTGAGCCGAGTATTCGACTGTCGCATCATTCGGACTGTGGCGCTACATGTGCAGTGAGTCCACTTTTGACAAGCTGAACCTACAACAAGTGTCAGGTAGGTTCGCAGCACGTTCGAATCTGTACGTCTACTAAACTGCAACTATCACCTGCTGGATTGTTGTGCCGTTTACTGGCCCTGGGTTGAATTTGCGAGCTCATAAGTATGAGGAAACGAAAATGCCGGGTCCGTTTGTCGCAACCTGACACCCCTGGGACGATCGGATAAGTATCTATATTTTACGCCAATACAACTTTTGTCCCCGTTGTAAAAAAAAACACTGACATCATGGTTGGCCGCCCAGAGTCAAAAGCAAGGACAATCCAAATTGCTGCAGATTATCAAGAACAAGCTATTACACAAGCTATTAACTGCTATCATGCAAACCAAGTAAAGCCAAAGGAGAAACGACAGAGCTTGCGGATGATTTGCAGGGAGGTACAGGCAGAGTGGAGGGTGAAGATGACCCATGAGAGAGCGAGTGCCACGTCGTAGAGCCGACGAGATACGGGTCACGCGGTGACGGTGAACCACATCTGTAGGAGCACTCGCTAAAGTGTCGCTTGGTGCTCGTTCGTACGCCTCCCCTCCAATCAGGACTCTTAAAAGTCGATAAAGAAGGCAATTAAGGGTCGTACAAAAAGTTTTTTCCTGGAGTTGGTCCCAGACCAGTTTCTGACCAGTCCTGGACCATCTTCCGGTTTACTGATGCACCCGCGTAGCATGACCACGGCTACACCAAAACGGCGTCTCCGTGTCGTCTGAAAACGGAAATGGCTGTGTTGGCGTCTGGGGCGAAACCGAGATACTACAAATACGAAAGAGAGACAAGAAACGAACGAGACGAAAATACGAGTAAAAACACAAGGACCGTACTTGGCGAGATAATGAGAAGGATCCCTCGGGAGGGAACGGCCCACCCGTATACTCTTCAAGTCCCGCCGGGTAGAGAAGCAAATGAGGAGGTACGGCTGCTCATGAAGCTGAGGGCGAGGGGCGGAGTATGCCGCTTCAACTGATTTGCGATACAATAGGTCTGGTCGATTTCCATGCTGGGCGCTCTGAGCCCAAGTTGGCTACTGAAAATAACAAGTCCCGGAGTTGAAACTTTGTCGTCCATCGCTCCTTGCTGATCGACGGGTGGGAGTCCCCTCAGGCTCAGGCTAGAGATGACCACGCTGCTCTGGTACGTTCAGATATCCAGATCGCAAGGGACCCTTCCAGAGTTGACGTTTATGCTCAGGCTGGTTGTTCCTCGAATCTACCCGGTGAACACTGTTTATAATGGATTCCAGTCAAAACGTCAAGGTTTGATGTCTTCCTTCAAGCTGGATATTTACAATGGTGATTCACCATGTCCAGTGGACAGGTGAGTTCAAAACCGTCGATTCTACGTTATGATATGCACATTATCCCTCCTGCTAATGTGCTAACGCGCAACTTGGGCCCTGGCCAAAATATACCCGGGTCCCGGAATATCAATGACGACGGGTATTTTCCTGCGTTATTAAATGTCAGCATCTCTCAATCCTGTCGGGTTTACTAAGGATTCAACGTTCAACGCTCAAGCAAGTGGCCGTGAAAGGTTTGGGTGCCGGCGTACCTGTCGCTTACCATTTGCTGCTCCCCAGTGGAACAGGTCATTCGGCGTGGGTTGGGAATTTTGTATGTACGTAGCCATTTCTCCTCAATGAAACAAATTTGTAAGTTCTAGATCGACCTGGTACATACTACCTTACTACTCGTGTCCCAGCTCATACCGTCATAGTGGCTGCATCACGTAAGTACCTATGCTTTAAATTGAACCCTGCGTACGTTTCCCGAAACCTTGACAGAAAGGAGTCCCGATGAGCCTTGTCAACCACATCGAAGCTTCTACTCGGAGATTCGTCGCGTACTAATTTCGGGAGCATCAACGGTTACGTACTGGTTTTTTGAGGCTAGAAATCGGCCTCACACTGAACACATGCCCTCCAATCAAGGCTTCCAAGCACCCTGGCAAACTTTTCTTTTTAAACGGTCTCACTCCTTTACACCCTCCAAGACTACTACTCGGTCTCGCTTGAAGCATGCTTGACTCGACCTCAAATGTGAAACTTACTACGGTTTCAGCCTCGGAGACTGTTCAACCAAGCGCACCCACACGAGGCCTCAAGTTCTGGCTTATCGTCGTCTCAATGTGTATATCCCTTTTTCTTTCTGCCCTCGAGCTCTCCTCTATCCCTACTGCGCTCCCCACCATTGCCAATGCTCTGCAAGCGTCTGATTTCACTTGGGTCGGTACGGCTTACGCTCTTGCAGCGACTGCCTTCCTCCCAATGAGCGGTGACCTCGCTCAGACATTTGGTCGACGGCCTGCTATTCTAATAGCTATAGGCCTTTTTGCGCTTGGTAGTGGAATTTGCGGTGGCGCGAATAGTATGAACATGCTCATTGCCGGCAGAACTATACAAGGGCTCGGCTGTGGGGGCATTCAGTCTCTTACCGAGATTGTCATAGCCGACCTCGTCGCGTTGCAAGAGCGCGGTCCCTTTGTCGGGTTATATGGACTGTGAGATCGGCTCTACCATAAATCTGACTGACTAGATTCAGATTGTCACTGATCTAGGGTTTGGTGTCTTGCTACATCGGTCGGTCCTCTAGTTGGTGGTAAGCTCGCAGAGGATGGACGATGGCGCTGGCTTTTCTGTAAGTACTGGAACACTGCTCAGAATATCTTAGATTCTGAAATGACATCATGAAAGTCCTCAATCTTCCCATATCACTCGTTGCGTCTATCACTGTTATCTTCCTTCTGGATTTGCCAATTCCTCCGGGCACCTATCGGGAAAAGTTGATGCGAATGGACTGGGTGTAATATCAAATACAACCGTCGCTGCGAGTCTGATTTTGCTTAACATCGCTTCACAGAGGCAACTTTCTCGTGGTCTCGAGTACCGTCGCATGCACGATCGGGTTAACATGGGGCGGAATCACTGCCCCATGGGATTCAGCCACGATTTTAGTTCCGTTAGTCCTCGGTCTCGTTGGTCTCGGAGTATTTGTTGCATACGAGGCCACTTTTGCAACGCACCCACTCGTACGTATTGCTTCACCTTTAGTAGCCGAATTACATTTCACCACTCGCATCAGTTTCCCATCTCTCTGGTAACCAACATGACCAGTCTCAGTGGGTGAGCAGCAGTGTTGGCAATTGGTGCTTCTGGGAACGCCCCTCACACTATGTAGATATATACAAACGTTCCTTTCCATGGTCACCGGGTTAGCCTCCGCCTGTGAGTTTATTGGAAGGGGCAAGTACCCTGTGTGCTCAGGCGGCTATTCCACAGATTACGTCCCTGTCTACTTTCAGGCGTGCAAGGGGGCATCTCCGGTCACATCTGGGCTTTATTCACTCGGGATCACGTCGGTCGGTCCTGCGGCACTCACCGCTGGAGTATCAATAAAAGCTACGAATCGATATCGCCCGCAACTTTGGATAGGCTGGGTTATTCTCATGATTGGTTTTGGTCTGATGAGCACAATCATCGCGACGGACTCTGCTGCAAAATCAGTCGGTTACTTGGTAATCATCGGTGTGGGTATGGGGTACGTCGTATTCGTCCAGTCGGGTCTGCCTTCGTTTAATGCATGAGATTCAACCCGTGACAGATTTCTGCACGTAGCAGTTTTGTATCCCATCCAAGCACCCCTTCCAGTAACACAGAACGCGGCTGCGCTTTCCTTTATGTGGTTCCTCCGTGCATTCGCCACTGTGAGTATCTCATTTCGCCCTTCGTTGCTAGATGTACGGGGATGTATTTCCGATTACAGGTGTGGGGGATTACCATCGGGAGTACAGTCCTCCAAAACGAACTTGCAAAGAAGCTCCCCGAGTCATTTATCGAATCCGTGCCACAAGGGACTGCCATTATGTATGCGCTCATTCCAGAAATCTCCTCGTTCCCTCCAGACACTCGAGTTGAGGTGCAAACCGCCTTCGCAGGCAGCCTTGCGGCGTTATGGCAAGTCTTGGTTGGCGTGAGTGGTGCGGGGCTTGTGGTGTCGTTCCTCATGAAAGGACTCCCCCTGACCAACGTCCTTGACATGGATTGGACGCTGGCGAAGGAGAAGAAGGATGGTCCGTTGGCATGAGGACATTACCCACACTCCTGATGAATGCTATTGTCGTCGACTGAAGTGTACATCTCCAGTGGAGAATGCAACTAGAGTGCTCCGTAGTTGGCTGCAGTTCCCAGTCAACTTGAAATAAGTATCGCGCGAAAAAGGTAGTACATTCGAGCAAACGATTAGAAGCGTATCGGTGGCTACTGGCAGCGACGTGGACCCTGCGGGTCAGTTGCCAACATTCTGGACTTAGTGTAGCACGAGGTATGTACGAGCTCCGTGATGCTGCGTACTTTGCCTCATTGAGACAGAAACGTGTCCGGTAAAGGCTAAAGCAGACAGTATCAAGTATGTTCAATCGGAGAAATTTACATGCGGTGCTGTGGATATTGAAAGGACTCGGACTCCAAGCATCCATCAATGGCAGCCCGATGAGCGGTGATGTCCCGACTTGCAAGGCCAAACATACTAGTAGTGTGTCTTATCCTGACAGCCATCGTCCACAGTCTAGCCCATATGCGTCTTATCACTGGCAGAAACCTACGCCAGGCGCATCAAAACTGCATCCACACACCATACTATTAGCTACGGAATGATCCGAAAATTAGCAAAAATACACAAGTGCGGCTCAGCAATGTGTACAACAATTTCCTTTTGCTGCTCTCTCTCGGAGAGTGTGGATTAGACCTGGGAAATGGAAGGTCTGGCCATCAAGCGGATCTCATTGCGATGCGGCAGTAACTCGGAACCCAGTCGAAGTTGCACCTACAAAAGCCGCATCTGCTGTTCTCGCTTTTTTTTTTTCATGTGTTTCGTCCCTCCGAAGCGGCTAAACTGGATACGTTCACCACTGCATCGGAAATAAAAGGTATAAACCGAGTAACGCACCATATGTGTGTACGAAAGCATGCCTACACACCTTCTGGTGCCGTCACGGCGTTGGTCACCATTGAGTTTATTCCCGAACATGCAGCATCGTACCATGTTAATCTGCCGGCAGAGTCAAGCGAGCGCTGAAGGGGTTACGGGACTGCAGGCTGAAGCGTGCATACGGTGAGACGAAGAACATGAGACATGGAGTGCCCAAAACAAAAACATGGGAACCCCGATTACACGAAAACATCGTAGAGTGTTCAAAGGGGTACCAGGAAAATGCAAATGTGGAAGCAGGGGGTCCGCTGAGGTGTCCAGACACCATTCGCAAAAACTAATCTCTAGGTAGCCAACTTAAGAGAATGCTGCAACGTCGATCATTGTAGCATATATACCCTCTCGGATTTCTGACCATTCTCCATCGACTAGACGAAGAGCCCTTTCGAAGGTGTTTATGTACGTGAGACGAGAGTGAGAATCGAGTTTAGCATGAAGAATGGATCGGATCTCTGACGATGGCATCTTTCGTTCGCTGTGACCCCAGCAAGTACATGTCACCCCCAACGAACGCAGACCTGTGAGACGACCAATGCCATCCAGCGCCGTAGAAAGGACCTGGCGGATGATCGAGGATGAGAGCGGTGCCAAGCAGAGGCGAATCGACTTACCTCCAAGTCACGCCCAGGTGCTGCGTGGTGATGGAATCGAAGCTTGAGCGAACGAAGGCGGTGATAGTTGGTCCACGTGGGGGATTCAAAGAGGTATCGAACAACGTCTTCCACCGTTCCATCTGCAAGCTCATAGAAGTAGAACGAGAGCGTTCGGATGGAGTCGGGTATTTGTGTGAGGATGCCACGCATCTGAGTTATGTGCAAGTCTCCAGCATGCGGCTCAATGTAGAGACATTCATCGCTGGAGACGCCCAATTCCATGAGAGCGGACTGGGGGAGCCAGTCGATGTCGTTGACGATCTTGAGATCCACGGTAAGCGTGCGTAGATACCGAGCGTCGATGGGTGCCATGGGCTGAAAACGCCCAGTACAATCCGACACTTCCAGGAAGGAGAGCTTGAGCTTGTCCATCTTCTCGAGTGTCGCGCTTGCAGGGGTCGGGAAGAATTCGCACGAAACAAAGTGTAATTCCTCGAGCAACGGTAGAGACGCAATTGTACGCCAATGGTCGGCGTCCACAATGCCATGCCAAAGCACGAACTGATGTATGTTCGTCATGTATGACATGCAAGAGAGGTAGCGCTTGGGAGTCTGTCCTTTTGCCCATCCGCGAGAGCGGTCCTCGTATCCGTTCTCCAAGTGGAGGATCCGCACACTTTTGGCAAGAGTGAGGGCATCAGGCCGATCTTTACGAACAACAGAGTGCTCAAGAGCTGACGATGCCTCGAATGAGGCATGGCACGTGAGCCACCGGGGATCTGAACACTGAAAAACTTAATGTGTTCGAACATGCGAGGAAGGCAAGCACTGGCAAAGAATCGGCAAACGCCACCGAGTCTAGCCAACATTTGAAGGTCCCACAATTCCATAGGTTTATTGGATGGGACGACAAATTCGAATATGTGGAGGTATATCTCGTTTGGGATGGTAGGCAAGATTTGGTCCCCGTTGCATCGCTCCGGGGCTGGAGGATGGAATACAGTTCGAATCAGCAGCGGAGAGGTAAGCACGGAGCCAGACTCACCAGTAGAGCATTCAAGGAGCGGCATATCCAGTGCAAAATAAGGCCGTTGAACGCGAACCAAGGGCTATGCGGCGTGGGCCGTAATCAAGTTGAAGTGCGCACTGCGTGAGACTCCGACTCAGACCACCTTATTATGTGGCCTCGCAGGGCGAGGACCGGGCCACCTCGAGTTACGTCAAAGCAACTGTGTTGCATTTGTCGAGCAGTTCCGAACACTCACTTTATTACGTTTGAAGTCTGAATGGATTTCAGAAACCAGGGGGAAACGAATCCACAAAACATTACGTCCCAACACAGGATGTAACTGACTGCTCGATACGCACTCGCAGACATCACATCGATGGACCCCAAAACGTGAATACATTCGCAATGAACAGAGTCAGTAATCAAGTGCCCACTTTAGAAGGTCTACCAAGCGACGATAATGAAACGATCGGTGTCGCAGATACCCTGCCCCTTCTGCCCGCACCCAGAGGCTCTTGGTAATGCTTGGCCTCGTAGTCCCACGTGGCGAACATTTGTGCATCTGGGAGTGTGAACGACGAAGCGTCTTGACCGTGATTTGTTGCCCCGTCTTCCCCTCCCTTTCCTCCTTGTGTTGCCGACACGCTCAGCGAGGAATTCCAAGGTGCCGGAACGCCTGAGCCATAATAGAGCTTCTGCGATCCGCGTTGCAGGACTGGGGGATGAGTGAGTCGTGTTGTACGTGACAACACGGGTCCCTATGCATACGAAACGTATCAGTCGAGCGCGCGTCGAAGAGTAAGCATACGCACGGGGAGAACTTGACGGGAAAGCTCGGGAAGTCTGGAAGACTGTTGGGAAGAAAGGAATACCAGCTTGTCGTTTGAAAAGACAGGGCGAGGGGGGGCAGGTGGAAGCATGGGTCTTTTGTCCGCATCCTTGTCGTCCTTCCCCGAGCGAATATCCTCCAATACGCTGTGAGCAATAGGGTAGGACGGTCCAATGGGGGCGACACGAGGAGGACAAGGTACGACGTTCGCGTAAAGTGTGGACGGTGCATCCCAACGGGGATTGTGCTGAACTTGAGAGAGCAATGACATTGCCACCTTGTGCTTTGCAAGATTGGGGGGCCCTGGTTGAGACACAGGATGGGTTAATATGTGGTGATAAGCCGCCAGGAGTGCTTGTTGGGTGGACGGTGTTGAGAGGCGCAGAGGTTGGGGCTTAGATATTCGCGTCGTAGAGTTTTGAGTCGGTAGATGCCAGGACGGCGTGTTAGCGAGAACGGAATCCGAGTAGGGGAGCTGCAAGAGGTAGTCCCCTGCAGTAGTCGAAGTGATGTGTTGCGGGAGTGGCGACGGTGGCCGTTCTATCTTGACTGCGTGGGGACCTGGGGCAGGAGTGGGTGAAGGGGACTGTGGTTGGGTGGCATCGGGGAACAGTGGTAGGAAATCGGGCACTGTGGAATGTTCGCGATACGATAGCGGTTCCGTGAATCGGTTGATGGTGTCCATTAGAAGTGATTGGCCAGCATCGTCATCACTCGATTCCTCGTCAGACTCTTCCTCCTCTGCAACCCCATCGACGAATGGACCGTCCTCGAGGACGGGTGCGTAATGTAGAGGGATGGGATCGTCTTCGGAGCCAAGCCCTTCCCTAAGGTAGCCTGTAAAGCAGGGCGAGTTAGTAAACACGGAAAAGACCAAATAGAACAGACCTCTGAAGTCCGCGAGGTCGTCGAGTCTTTTAACGCTGCTGGATGCATACTTCGATAACTCGACTCCTTCTGTGTTGCAATATTCACCCAACTCATCCAAATTGGTCCCTAGCTCTTCAAGACAAGTAACAAAGTCGTAAATAGATGGCTTCGATCGCCCTGCGAGCTCCGAAAACTGGCCACCAGCAGACGCGAGGAGAACGAGGTATCTGGTTAACAAGTTGGAGAGGACAGAAAGCGCTTGGGTAGAGGCCCGAGCGAAACTGTGGGCGTGCAAGATCTTCATTACGACCGAGTCAACGATCGCAGGAGTTGAAGCTTGCGAGGTCATCCTAGCTGGTACCAGTGGACTGATACCGTAGCTCGAGAGACCTGCTAGTGGCTGTGCAATATGCGCCGCAAGCTGTTTTAGGGATACTATGTACATATATCGTTTCCATAGATGTGCTACAACTTTACGATTACACTCCATTTCACCGGGTTGCCTTGTCCACTGAGTTGTCGCCAGTGAGATCCCACTTACCAAATAGGAGGCTACAGCAGAAGAGTCAGAGCTAGATTAGGATGCCGCAGAGAGACGTACTCAAAAGCGGCCATGATGGTCCATTTTCGGTTGTCAGCTTCGGGGAAGACCAACGATCGAGGGCCATAAAAGACCTAAACAGCGATTGGTCACGGTAAGATGCTAAATTGCCCTGGACACACCTCGTCGTCAACTTCGTCCTTTTTCCGCGGAAGACAATGGAGGAACTTCCAGTTGGGATTGGCGCCACCTTCGCGGCAGAGTGCTTCTGTGACCTGGTATCCGGCAAAGTCCTTCAGCCGCTGTTCCTTTTCTGCTTCCTGCCCCATGGATATCCTGTGGAGCGAGACATTCAGGACCAATTGTGAGGTGGCAAGAGGGTGCTGTGTCTCACCAGGTGTCAGTCACGACGACATCGGCACCGTTGACGGCTTCGCGAGGGTCAGATCCCCACCAAATGTCCTTGTCGCACCCTAGCTCGACGACGCGATCCCACACGGGCTTGGGGCACTGGTAGGCAGGTTGAGGGGGAGACGCGACGCGAAGCTTGTGGCCGAGACGGGGGTATGTGACGAGCATGTCGTGGAGAACGTTGGCCGAGTCACCGACGTAGGCTACCGTGAGGGGGCGGAGAGAAGGGAGGGGCCGGTTTGTGCCAGGGGCGGGAATTTGGGTCGGATCGAAGAGGTGAGCATGCTCGTGCAAGGTGAGGACGTCTGCAAGAATTTGGGTCGGGTGCCAAAGAGAGGAGAGGGCGTTGAGGACGGGGACGGGTGAAAATTTTGCTAGTTCCTGGATGGATGTTCGTATAGCGGGGATGGACGCAAATCGGGTACTTACCTCGATTTCTTCGTGTGCACCGACGCGAGCAAAAATGCCCTGACACATACCACCGAGGACACGGGCGGTGTCGCGGGGAGACTCGTTCACGCCGAGCTGTATGTCTTCACGACCAAGGAAGAGCGCGCGGCCACCCAAAAGGACCGCGGCTGTTTCTGCAGAGACGCGGGTGCGGGTGCTGCGTTTCGAAAAAATGAGGGCAATGGACTTGTTAAAGAGGGACTGCGAGGGCATACGCAGACGCGTATTTTTGTGGTTCCGGGACTGTGGGGCGAGCCACGGAAGAGAGACCTGCTTGAGAGCGTGTGCATGACTGACCATGCGCAGGATCTGCGGGCCGGAGAGGTCAGCCATGGTCATCAGGTGCGGTACCGGGGACATGGTGCTACTACTGGTGACTAGTGACTAGCAAAGAGAGGAGTTATCTTCGGACGTTGCCGTGAGGGTGGGACTTTCAAGCGCCCAAGGGTATTATCGTCTCTCACCGTCATTGTTCCCGACGACGACGACGACAACGACAGCGTCTTGCTCACCGTTCTCGTCGACCGCGCCCTCCTTTTCGTTCTCCTTTCCCTTTCGTGGCGACCACCAATGTCAAATAGCGCAACGTCGTCTCTCACCCCATCCAGATCCGGCACGCCTCCCGTCGGGCCAGCCACCGTTCAGCCCGACCATTTCTTTGGCTCGGAAGGTGCTCATCTCCCACCCTCTCCCCATTCAGACGGCAGACCATGGCTACATCCCAACGACGATCCCCTCGCCCACCGCGGCATCCCCGTTTTCAAGCCCACCATGGACGAGTTTGCCGACTTTGAAGATTACATGACGAAGATCGAATGCTGGGGACTCAAGAGCGGTATCGTAAAGGTAATTCCCCCAAAGGAATGGTGAGCACCCTCTCCACAACCCGTGGGTGTCATCCTGATCGTCGCCAGGCTCGACGCGTTGCCCTCAATCAAAGATCAACTCGCAAACGTCAAAATCAGATCGCCTATAGAACAGCGCATGGCTGGCCGCGGTGGCCTCTTTCGCCAAGAAAACTTTGAAAAGCGTCGGGTCATGAGCGTCCGCGAGTGGGCCGAGCTCTGCAGTAAGGAGGAATTCCGCGCTCCCGGCATCGACGAAGTCGGCCTTCATACTCGCAATACGCGTGTCGGTCCTAGACCGCCGTCAGGAAGAGCTCGTACAAGGCCATCCACCCTAAAGTTGGAGTCCGTGGAGCCGGAGGAAATAGCCGTCAAAGAGGAGTACAGCGAGTCGCCAGCTGACATGCTTGTAGATGAGTCCCACAGCAAGTACATGTCACCTCCTACAAGCGTTGGAAATCCCTCCACGCCGACCGCCGATGGCGATCAGCCCCCAACAAACTCGCATTTGGAACATGGGGACGATGGCGCCGGTGCTGAAGACGACGACGACCGTCTTGCTGATCAGCTAGAGGACGGGCAAAAGCCCAAAGGGAAGCGAACGCAAGCGCGTCAGCGGGAAGCTCAACTCGCCGAACGTGCCGCCAAAGACGCTGCCTTCATTCAATCATTTGACCCTAACAAAGACTGGTTGCCCCCAGGTACTATGCCCGACGACTACACGATCGAGTTCTGTCAGAAACTCGAACGTCAGTACTGGCGAAATTGCGGATTTGGTCGTCCTGCTTGGTATGGCGCGGATACCCAAGGTGCGTTACATTCGATCACAACCCGCAAGCGACTGAAATCGTTCCACCAAGGTTCGCTTTACACTGACGAAACAAAAATATGGAACGTCGGCCATCTCCCTTCTTTCCTTTCGCGTGTCCTTCCCTCGTCTTCTCAGGGTCTTCCCGGCGTAAACTTGCCTTACCTGTACTTTGGGATGTGGAGAGCCACGTTCGCCTGGCACGTGGAGGATATGGATCTCTTTAGTATCAACTACATCCATTTTGGTGCCCCAAAATTCTGGTACGCGATGCCACAGGGTCGGGCTAACGCTCTTGAGGCAACCATGAAAAGTATGGTCATTGCCATTCACCTTGCGTGCTAATGTCTGACGTGACCGGTTAGGCTATTTCCCCAAGGACACCTCTCAGTGCCCACAATTCTTGCGACATAAATCATTCCTTGCATCGCCGTCGCTTCTAGCCCAGTCATCTTGCCGACCAAATTTCCTTGTCCAACGAGAACACGAATTCGTCATCACATACCCTCGGGGTTATCATGCCGGTTTCAACCTTGGATTCAACTGCGCGGAAAGTGTCAACTTCGCCTTAGAGAGCTGGGTCGAGCTCGGCCGCAGGGCGAAGGCATGTCAATGTGTACCTGACAGGTACTGCTTTCTTGTCTCCCGCAACGTTTCATCTAAAGGCCCCCTAGCGTTCGCATAGACGTTGATCAGCTTCTGCGTGACCGTGAGTTGGAAATGCTCAGCCCACATGTTCAGCCTCCTCCATCGAAGAGAAAGGCTGAAGGGGCCGATGCCGCGCCGAAGGCGAAACGGTCAAAGTTTGCGGCCGAATCAGGACCTTCCAACTCTGCGCCGCATTCCAAGATTTCCATTACTCTCAAACTTGGACCCAAACCCCCAGAACCAGAAGGATTTCCCTGCTGCCTTTGTGTATCCATGTCTCGTGATGGCCTTTTGCGTGTCCAAGATCCGCCCATCGGAAAGAAAGAACTTCCTGACTCGCTGTCCTCTATCTACGATGGCACCAGATGGATGGCACACGAGGAGTGCGCTAAGGTGGTACCCGAGACATGGGTCGACGTTGTGGAGCTTGCAGAGGTTCTTCCCGACGGTTCGCAAGCTCGGGAGTCGAGAGTGTTTGGCGTGGACGCGATCGTGAAGGACAGATGGAGCCTGGTAGCGTGCCAACTCTCTTGTGTCCGATCTACTTTAATGATGTGCTTCAGAAATGTTCTGCTTGCACCAAGGGACGACAAAAGGCACACGGGGCTCCCATCCAGTGTACGAAAGGAAAGTGTACCAAGTCATTCCACGTATCCTGTGCAAGAGAAGAACAAAACGGTGTTTCGTACACTATGTTGCGCGAGGTCGAGAAGGAAGTAATCCTGTTTGACGTTCAGCCAGCGTCCTGTGGTATACCTGATTCTACCGGGATACCTTCTGCTTCTACGGTGGCGCCTGGGGAGGTTATGGTCCAAGACACGCAATCAACGACGGGCGTTGAACCTCGCGTACTGAAGACGATTAAGAAGAATGAAGTGCAACTCCTATGTAACCAGCACAATCCGGTGAGCACCTGCGGATACAGTTTGAGTTGCCTCAGCGTTAATCCGGTACCGACATTAGGCTGTCGCGGCAGCGAAGAAGGCGAATAAGCAGGACAAGATCCGAAATGAGCTGCTCGCGCTTCCGACAATGTCTCGAATCAAGATTCGTGTAAGTGCCGGGGTTTTCGAAGTTTCGCTTATCCGCGTTATCGAAGAGACCAAATCCATCGAGGTACTCTGGGATAGGGGTGTCAGGCGGGAGTTTAAATGGGGAAGTGTCGTATTCGGTCAGACTGATGGCCAAACTGTGATGCAAAAACCGTCGGAGCCCGCACCTGAACGTGAGCACGTCGTCATTCTAGCGGTTGTTTATGTACGATCTCTGATTCTTCACGTGCCTTTTATGCAGCGGCACCTCAGCGAAGCAAGGACGCAATTCCTACGCTCCACGTAGCAACCTTCCCATCCTCCGTATCATCGTCCTCTCGTTCCTCGACTTCAGCACCCACCCCCGCACCTCCACCCATATATATGCCCACTTTTCACTACCCGTCCTCGACGGTGTACGCAACTGGGTCTTGGCCCTACCAAATGTCGACGCCCCAGCAGATGCCATATTCGGTAGCATACACTTGCCCTGGATATTATCCTGCGACGATGGGAACGACTTGTAGATCTCCCGCAGAGAATGCGGGTGCACAGGGCACGTACCGCTCTCAGTTGCAATGGCAGCAGCCATATATTGGTCCAAGGACTAATAATGATCCTACAGGGTCGTCTGGTCAGACGCATCCCATGCACTCGTGATCAAGCATTAACGTTTATGTCGCTGGGTCTGGTTATGTATGGACACGATAGCACGCATCAACATTTTTCGGCTGCTTTGTAAAGTATTTCGCACTAGTTGGTACTTCTGTTGTTCCTTGGGGAATTAATACGGGTTGTTCTGCATTGGCGTGGTAGCACTCTTAAGGGTTATTGTGTCACGTGCCTCCTATTATGACCGCGTCGTGCTACTTTTCAGTGCTTCACCTCATACATACATGCCGCTTGGCGCGACGCGTTGTCGTCCAAGACAAGCTCTACAACACCTGGCGATATTTGCTGTTCGTAAACATGTGGCTGGTAACAGGACCTTTCGACTCCGATAAGGATGTTTCTACAAGCGAGTCCATTACGATACACCTGCCCCGCTCGTCACTGACTTAGCCTAAGAGACAAAGCTGTTGAAAACCGGTCGCAAGATTCCCCTTGGTCGTAAAGACCGACCGTTGTTGGTGAACAACAAGAAGATATCTCGCGATCACTGCGAGTTCACGGTGGGACCTTACACAGAAGACGACGTGGTATGTGGCCACAGTAAACTCTGGTCATCCCTGTTGGACTCGTCATTCTTTCCAGCTCAATCCTTCGTTCGTGCCGACGTTGGAGCTATACAATGCGAAGGACAAACCCATGTCGATCGACCGCGAAGGTCAACCCCTTGTCGTGAACCCGTCATCTTCGCACGAACTCAAGTCTGGGGATAAGGTCAATATAGTGGTGGGGGTATCCGTTCAGTATGTCTCGCCTTCGTGATGGACGTTCTGTATCTCTGACCGGAATGTTAGGGTACATTGGCGGCGTATAGCGTGTTTTCTTCCACCCGCACGGGCTCTGTCGTCCATATCAAGCGATGATTGTGCCGCCTTAGGCGAGTGTCCCACAGAACATTGAGGTTGTAACATTGACGGTGAATCTAGGCATCAACCTCATATCTTCCCCGAACTCGCTCGCGACGCATCATCTCACTCCCAAGTACGAACTCACCGTACCTTTGGCCACGTCCTTGCTGTCGGCTACTCACCTCGTGAAAGTAGAATGGCTGCAGGAGATTATCCGTCTAGGAACCACGATCGATGAGAACCACCCCTTTAAATTGACACCTTTGGAACAGTCCTTCGCCCCTCCTCCGGAGAGCAAGTACAGACCGGCATTTTCTCCTTCTCTGGCGTCTTCGCTCAAGTCATTCAAGTTCTGGGAGCCAAATGAGGAGAGACTTCATCTTCTAAAGGGATATCGGTTTGTTATACTTAGCGATGCGGAGGGGCAAGTGGACGCGGATACGAGAGAACTGATCCTTCGTGGTGACGCGGAATACGAGTGTTTCCCTTTGACGAATGGGGAAGCAAAGTGGAGACAAATGTTGGCCAAGGCGAAGAGGAAGGTAGACGAGGCCGGCTTGAAGGTCGCCATAGTTGCTCGTGAGCTCTCAGTACTGGCAGCCGTTGGTGCAGACAGATGGCGGGAAATGACGGCGGAGGCGGAAAGGTGGGCGTGTTGGTTTGCACCATCACAATATGGTGCTCATCTAGGACTGCAGTCTCTCTCTGTCGCTCATCAATCTGGACATGCTGATCAACGCTGTGATTCACACTGATGTCTCGTTGATTCATTCGGGCTCTACTAGTCAAGGTAGTTTTCTGTGTTCCGTCGAGCCTTTTTTTCTGATCTCGTCGCAGGTGCCTCGGCTGAGAGCGAGTCCCCTCTCCCGGACTTCGTCCCGAATACCCACCCGAGTGAACCATCCCTGCCTGTTGCTCAGGAGAACCCTCCTGCGGAGCCACAAAAGGTCGCTCGTAAATCTCGCTCGCCTTCACCCCCATCCATGTTGTACGGCTTGCCTATCCCTCCTCCGCCTAGCAAGGTACGAGGATATATAATCCCTTGTCTTGTTGTCGAGTCCGACTTTTTCAGACCCTTGTTCGTCGCAGCAAACCTCCATCGACAGGAAACCGTGCAGAGGAGGCGATCGTGCCTGTGGTCAAGGATGAGACGGAACTAGGATACACTCTTCCGCCAGTACGTCCAGTTTATGTCCGCAAAAACGAATTCTAACAATCGTGATAGCTCTCTACTCTGACACGACCTAACAAGTTGAAACGGCGAACACCCGCCCCAGCTCCTCCAGTCGAAGAGCTTGCTGTTGAAGACGAGCCGAACAAAGAACCGCCACACAAGAAGTTCAAAGCTCTGTTCGATGCAATTGATCCGGACAAGATGGTTGTTGATCCATCTAGTCTCCAGGATGTGTATGATAGCGTGATGGGGGATTCTGTTGGGATGACGCAGGGCGGTGAGAGCTGTACCCAAACTTGTGACTCGCGGCTGCATTCCAAAGTGGTTGCTACTCCACGAACGCTTGCCGTAGTACCAGAAGAAGAAGAAGAGAGCGTGCATTCGCAAGCGAGGCTTTCGGAGCCCGTGTTGGCTCGCCCTGGTCGGAAAACCCCTTCCCCTCAAGAAACCCGACAGCCCCATGTAGCTGCCACGCAGGACTCGAGATCGACGAGCAAACCACCATCGAAGCAAGCCAAGTCTAAACCCACGCAAAGCCATCAGATGGACACTGATCCGGCCTTCCTTACCGCTCTTGCATCAAGAAAAGGCAGGAAGAAGGAGGCCGAGGATGAATTCGATCGAGAATTCAATAAGCTTCGCATCTCAAAACCAGATATCCATCGTGAAGAGGACGAGCAAGCATGGGAAGTCCTTGGGGACTTTGACATCGATTCGAGGAACATGCGGGGGAACTTCATGATGATCGTTGAATTGGATGTTTTTCGTCGTAATTCTGGCCATCGGGATACAACCGGCGCTACACGCATCTATGATGGTCGACCAAACTTCAAGAAGTTCAAGAAGGTGCGCATGGTTGATCTTTCTGGTAGCTGTCCGTTGGTCAATGTCTTCTAAGGTACCAACGGCTTCATCGCGTGCTCCTATCGAACTTGTGGCTAGGGCCGAACATGATTACGGTGTAGGCTCAGGTATGTGAGGATTGGTCTTGATCCACGTCCTGCTCATCGCACGACAGGTTATTGGAAGGGCGGCACCGCCGCTTCACAGCCTGAAGAAACCTTGGCTCTTACCCAAACTACAGGTACCCAAAGGCGACACGCACCCACCGTGTTAGAATCCGATGACGCTGATAGCGATGTACCTCCCGCAAAACCCGTCAAGAAGTCGACTCGAAAGCCCCGATCGAAGGCTGCCGCAGCGGCTGAGAAGTTGTTTTTGAATTCGGACGAAGAAGGGCCAGACATGGAATCTCAAGGGACTCGAACCGAGTCACGCACAGAAAAGGTTGACTCTGAACCCAAGTTACCTGCAAGAGGAAGCAAACGACGTCGTGTCATTGTGGAAGATGACTCGGACGATGGATTGGCATTTAAAGGGTTTGGCAAGAAGAACAGAGTGCGGTAGTGATTACGAGTACCTTTAGGAACAGTGTTCACTCTCCCGATATCTATCTCCATGTAACTTACAACCGTATGACACTCATTAGTGGACTCTCGAGGCTAATTCGTCGTGGATAGAAAAGCCCAGTAATCGTTGTGTTTTCGCAGCGACGCGACCACCGGTTTGACTATAAACTATGAGTGAGCAGAGACGGAACTGGGAACGCAGTACCTAGAGAGTAAGCTTACCGTTGTTCTTGGCAGACGAAACTGTCTGGGGCACCTTCCCAATCGTCAAGCACGTTATTGGTCGCATTGCCCTGCGATGCATCGTCATCTCCAGAGCCAAAAAGGTCCAACGCCAGCTGCGTGTGGCTAACGCCTGCGTACGTTGTTACGCATCGTGGGTTAATCAAGATACGAGCCGGCGTGTATGCCGAGTTCGGTACGGTCAGTCGGATAGCTGGAAGTTCCTCAAGCGGAAGCTCAGAGTCTGGCATGGCGTCGAAATCCGAACCTGCGTTGGCGTCGGAGTCCACAGGGACTTCTGGCACGACCTGCCGGCGGTGTTTTGACCGAAGCCCCGTTTTAAGCTTCGTGTAGCGGGGGTCAGACTCGTCGTCGTCTTGGACACCCTCGAGTGCTTTGTTGACCCAAAGGTCCCTGCAGAACCACGCCTGGGTGCTATCCAAGCAGGGTGCGTCTGGGGAGCGTTGGGGTGGGGGATCCGAGGTGGACGCATTGTGGAAGTCTAAGCCGTAGCGATATTTCAAGCCCTTGTAGTAGGATTGAGCGGGATCTATGACGTGCGTGCCGGCCTCACAACAGAAGACCTGGAAGGGTAGATGCTGAGTGTACCGAGTAGCCCCGTTCTTGTCTCGAGGCGGTACAGCGTCGGGTTTTGACGACGACTTGGATTGTCGAAACTGGTCGCCGCGGATGTCACGCGTACGCCATCTGAAAAAAAGTAAGCGTTATACGGGACCTGTCGCGCGCGGGAATTTGTGCAGACTGACCTGTCGGAGAAAATGAATTGCCCACCCGACTCGGCCCAGTCCATTCCGCATACCATGGCAGCTTCGTTGGCCACGCTGACTCTTAACGTTTCGAGAATGTCGTTGGGACAGGTGAACCCTTTGAGCCAGATGACGCGGTGAAAGGAGATCTGTCTCTTCTCGTGCAGCTCTAGCAGTGGTTCCAGGGCGAGGTTTCGCATAAATGCCTCCTCGGAGGGGTAGTACGCGGCTGCAGGATCCTCTGTCATGGACGAAACGCGCTGGATCCTGAAAGGGACGCCGAGGAGCGTCAACACCGCTTCGCAGAGGTCCGTCAGCGTGGGGGTGGAATCGGTCGAACCATAATCCAACATCGAGACGAACAGGTTGGCTGTGCCGAGCCGCTTTGCGAGTTGGACTATGACGGCGAGTTGGTCGACGAGGAAGTGATCTGCGGAGTGTATGGCGAGCGCGACGTAGTAGAGTCGGTCGTCTTTGGCGAGGTCGTCGTACGTGTCTTCGTCGATGTTTCTGTTTTGTCCGAACGGACGGATCAACGTGGGGCAGTAGGAGGCAACCCAGCCGTTCAGCGAGAGCAGTCCTTCTACGGCGCTGAGCACGCCTTGCGTGTCCGTATGGCTCGTCTCCTTGGAGGTGATACTGGGAGACCGGGTGAGACCACGTCTTGAGAAACATGAGAACGAGCTCACAATGGTACCTGGAATCGGTCCCAAAAGTTGGTGACGCCGGCAGATATCAGGTCATCGAGTATGTCGGGTCTGGTATCTCTGCCCATCCTCCGCTGCAAAGACTTGTATTTTTGAACATTAAGGTTCTTCAGTCCGGTGACACGTTCGATGACATTGTATCCCTGGTAGTCGGAAATAGACGAGGGTGTCGTTTGGGACGAAGAGAAAAAGAAAAGAAGCCCTGCAAGGAAAAGAGTGAAAGCAGAGAGCTTTGTGACCGTATTTCTTCTGAGGACGATTGCCATAGGTACATAAGCTAAATATACCGTGACATGAAGGACGATCGGGCTGTCGTAGTGGCTGTACTCTCGTAGACTCTCCTTTAGTCAGTGATGTCGGGAAACACGCTCGACGGTGAGCCAACCTCAAACCCGCCTCCATCCACATGGGGAAGGCCTTCTGCACCGCGTATTGGTCGTATCGGCGACTGGGGCAACGCTCCCAGTAATCGTCCCAGTTCGTCCGGGTACGGTTTGGAATACTGTGTTTGTAGCCGTATTGATCGTCATCTACAGCTCAGGACGATTCGCAACGCTCTCCTCTCTCGCTTCGTCGAATGCAGGCCCGCCTGTTCCACCGATGGCCCACGATGACGCCGACGATGACGATGACGAAGGGCCGCCTCGTGAGGGGGAGAGCTGGTTTGCGGGTGGCGAGCGGAGGCGAGTGAACACGCGTGCATGTATACCAATACTGACCTGTGCTTGTGATCAGTGGCATCTCTGTGCAGAATCCGAATGCGCGTGAAAGCACGCCTGGCGGAAGGATGGTCCAAGACATCCTCAAGCGTGCTGCGGAGTGGGTGGTGGTGGATATATGCGCGTCTTATGGGCTGACTTGGTTCGATGGTTCAGGACATCTGCTGCGCGAGCGTCTCAGCCGCTTGCAACACAGGAAAGATCCACCGCGTTCAGGGGTGGCGGACATACGTTGGGGAGCGACGACGTTGAGAGCGCGTTCGTCCCCGATCCCGATGCGCAGCAAGGTGATTATCGTTTTTCGCTCGTGTCTCACTCACTCAGACGGGTACGTACAAGACAACGAAGAGGAAGAAGCCGCTCAAAGAAATATTACGTTTTGGCGAAACGGGTTTAGCATCGAGGGGGGCGAGTTTTACAGCTATGCGGATCCCGAGAACGAGCGACTGTTGGCGGAGATCAACACGGGGTATGATAGGACCTATTTCCGTCCGCGTGTATGCACTGATGCGTCTTCTCAGGCGTGCGCCTGTGTCTGTGTTGAACGTGAGGCCAGGACAGCCGGTGGAGGTGATCGTGTCGAAGCGCACGACTGAAGATTACATGGCAGAGAGACGGGCATTTGGTGGATCTGGGAACCGACTTGGGTCCCCTGTGCCAGTGCCAATCTCGACAGTCATGCCGGGCTCGTTCCCTACTGCATCGAGTCACCCGGAGAGAGCGGGTATCACGACGTTATTCGAGGTTGACCAGACGCTGCCGACGACGACAGTGCAGATCCGGTTGGCAGATGGAACGAGGTACGTCTCGGGCGTGAAATATGACAATGGTTGATCACGTCGGTGCAGGATGCCATGCCGAATGAATCTCACACACACTGTCGGGGATGTTCGCAGCTTCATCAATGCGTATGTCGCTCAGTCGTGAGATTCACAGCTGCTGACGTGCATACAGATCGCGACCTGAGAACGCTGCACGAGCATACACGATTGGGACGACGTTCCCGAATCGCATTCTAGACAACGACAAGGAGACGATCGAGGGGGCGGGACTGACGAACAGCGTGATAGTACAGCGCTGGGTGTAGAGAATGTGTCGGGTAAATAGTTCCCACGGTTTTGTGTGTCAAACCTTGTGTATCGAAACTTTCTTTTTCTCTACGATCCGTCATGGCGCCGTTCACGAAACCGGAGGCCGTTTTGAAGCAGGCAGAGGGTCTCGTCTCAGTCGGACAGAACCATGCAGCACTACAGTCGCTCACTGAAATGTTCTCCTCGAAGCGTTTCAGGTCGACACCCCTCCCGGCCCTAGAACCCATCCTCCTCCGTTTCGTCGAGCTCTGCGTCGACATGCGCAAGGGAAGGACTGCCAAGGAAGGTCTCATGCAGTACAAAAACATCGCACAAAACGTAAACGTCGCTTCGATCGAGGTCGTCATCCAGCGCTTCCTCGCGCTCGCCGATGCCAAGGTACAGGAAGCGCAGGAAAAGGCCGACAAGGCTGTGGCAGTTGATGTCGACGATCTCGAGGCAAGCGAAACACCCGAGAGCATTCTTCTTGGTGCAGTCAGCGGCGATCAGAGCAAGGATCGCACCGATAGAGCACTCGTCACCCCCTGGCTCAAGTTCCTATGGGAGAGCTATCGCACCTCTCTCGAGACACTCAAGAACAACGCCCGTCTGGAGGCAATATACCAGGTGAGTTTCCCTTTACCCTGATATACACTATCATCTAACCCCGCTCTGTAGCAAGTCGCACAGCAAGCATTCCGCTTCTGTCTCAAGCACCAGCGCAAAGTCGAGTTCCGGCGTCTCTGCGAGACCCTCCGTCTCCACCTTGCCAACGTCGCAAAATATTCACATCAAGCCCATTCCATCAACCTCTCCGACCCAGAGGTCCTCCAACATCATCTCGATACTCGCTTTGCACAGCTCAACACCTCTGTCGAGCTCGAGCTTTGGCAGGAAGCGTTCCGTTCGGTCGAAGATGTCCACAACCTCCTCACCATGGCGAAAAAGGCTCCCCGTCCTGCCATGATGGCAAACTACTACGAAAAGCTCACCAAGATATTCCTCACGAGTGGGAACTCGTTGTACCATGCCGCAGCATGGGGTCGGTATTACGCCATCGTCACCAGCATAGGCGGTAGATCCGACGAGGAAATGAGTCGTCTCGCGGGCCAGGTGCTTGTGAGCGCCTTGGCCGTTCCTGTCGGCCAACACAACGACGAAGGCGACGGTCGATCCAAGAGCACACGACTCGCTGCACTTCTCGGGCTTACCAAGGCGCCCACCCGGGCCGGTCTCCTCAGGGATGCTGTAAGTGCCGTCCCTCTAACTAAATCCTCATGCTGATCATGTCTAGCTCTCGAGAGACGTCCTTCGACTCTCTCCAACCCCGATCAGGACCCTCTATAACCTCCTTGAAGGCTCCTTCGATCCCCTTACCCTCTGCGCTTCTACCGCACCGATCCTATCCACCCTCTGCGCCAGCGACACACCCTATGCAGGATACCGCCCACTGCTCTCACGTGCCCTCCTCTCTCGACTTCTCTGTCAACTCTCCCAAGTCTACAGCACCGTCAGAGTGAGCACCTTTCTCGAGCTTGTCAAGCCTCTCGAAGACTTTGGCCCCGAACAAGTGGAGGCTTACCTGATGGGTTGTGCTCGCCGCGGCGAACTTCGCATTCGCGTGGATCATGCCATCGAGACTATCTCGTTCATCGATGAGCCCTTTACACAGCTGGACGAGTCGAGCACCGCAGGGCCTAGCACCAGCCGGGATACCACCATCCAACCCTCGTCGAGCGAGCTCGTGCGCACCCGCTTGAGCACGCTCGCGACAGTCCTCCACAATGCCGCGCGCGTGATCGATCCGCCACCTGTGCTCACACCCGAGGAAGAGGCTGCACGCCAAGCATCTCAACTCGCTGAGCTCGTCGCAGCTGCCAACGCCGAACGCCGTGCACTTTCCCTCCGAAAAGCCCTCGTCGCACGCCGAAGAGAGCTTCTCTCCGAGCTGAGCGTACGGAAGGAGAAGGAGGAGGCGTCCCGTCGTGCAGAGTTCACACGTCACAAGAAGCTCGTCGAAGAACAAAGGGAGAAGGAGGACGCTAAGAAGAAGGAGATCGAGCGTGCAAGGCGGGAGATCGAGTCGATCAGAACCGAGGAGGCCAAGAAGCTCGCGCAAGATTTGATGAAGCGTGGCCGACTCAACGTGTCTATCGCCGTACGTCCGAGCGCTACCAACTGATGCGTGTCCTCGCTCACTCGTTTTGCAGGACATGGAAGACCTGAGCAAGGACCGATTGATGCGCCTGCAGGTCGAGCAATTAGAAAAAGAAAAAAAGGACCTCAACGAGCGACTGCGCATCGCAGCCAAACGGATCGACCACGTTGAGCGCGCCTATCGCAAAGAAGAACGCCCCCTCCTCGCCCAAGATTACGCCGAACAACAAGCCGCTGATCGCGCCACCTTTGAGGAACTTCAAAAGGCTCGTATCGAAAACAGTCTTGCGACACACAACCAGGCGGTCACAACCAAGAAACGACTGGGTCGGATGCAGGATGAGTTCAAGGAACATCGCGAGACCTTACTCGCTGCCCGGTCAGAGGAGTATAAACGACGAAAGGCGATCGCGGAGAAAAAGATAGAAGAGGAAAAGCAAAAGCGGCTGCAAACATACGAGGCGCAACTAGAAGCGGAACGAAAGGAGCGCGAGGAGGCGGAGGCTGCTGCACACCAGGCAGAGGAAGAGCGAATCAGAGCCGAGGCCGGTATGATTATTTCCATGGCCTGTCTGCGGTACGTGCGACTGACAAGACCATCGTAGAACGACGTGCGGAAGAAGAAGTCGAGGCTGCGCGGAAACGACAAGAGGAAGAGCGCCTCGCTGAACAGCGTCGACAGCGCGAGGCCGAGCGGGAAGCCGCCGCTGAGGAGGCACGTAGGAAAGCCCAGCGCGAGGCAGAGGCAGAGGAGCGGGCCCGATTACGTTCGCAAGCCAAGACGGCGCCTACTGCCGTACCGCGCACCCAGGATGGATGGCGATCGCGCCCGCTGACGGGCGGTGGACTTGCGCGGTCAGAGAGTCCGGCACCGTCACCGCCCAGTGCGACGGGTCCGCCTAAGTTTGGTACTGGCGGCGGATGGCGTCAGCGCGAGGCGGAAAAGAAACTGGGTCCGGCTGGTGGTGCTCCCGCGCGCGCAGAGTCGCCCAAGGTGACAAGCCCCCCGTTGCCCGAGAGCAAAAAGGATGCAGACGGATTCGAGACGGTGCCAGAGAAGAAGGTGTGGCGGCCCAGACGGCTTCAAAATCAGTCTTGATACGACGTAGACTTCTCTCTGTTCGTTGTCTATGCATTCTTCCCCATCTTTTCATTGCACGCTATTCGACCCAATACTATAAAGGATCGTTGCGCTGTATCGGGTACACTAATCATACACTTGAGTGACACCACTTCTGTCTCTCGTCTTGTTCAAGCCACCTATAATATCCACCTGTGTGTCACCATTAATGTTATATATTAGTAGCAATCACATGATGTTATCTTGCTACTAGTTAGTGGCACTTTTTAGTCCTGCAGTGCTGCAGTGATATATGTACACTGTACACAGCACTCAGCAGTCCCTCGACAACTGATGAAATAAGATTGTACATATAATCTTGCTTATCTTACAAGTGCCTGCTGTTTGCTGTATCTGATATGATGACACCTAGTGATTCCATGGCCTGGCCCAAAAGCCCCAAGCCGGCTAAGCCTGGCCCCAAAAAGCCGGGCCGGGCTGGGCCCTGCTGAGGGCTTGGGCAGGCTTGGAGCCCAGCCTGCAATCTTGGAAGGCCGTAAGCCATGTTGAGAGATGAGACTTCAAAGAAGATCTCATATCGGATCTATGATGTTTCTAACTTCGGACTTCATCATTCATACATATGTCATATGATCTAGACCATTCTAGATTCACATCTAGATTGATACCAGTTCTAGAGAGGTTCTAGAACTGAGGTGAGTCACTATCATATTATTCATTTCAAATGATAGTGAGATAAGAGTCCTTTACGCTATTGGATGATAAGGATATGTATTACTCATACGATACGATGGGACCGTATCTTTAGTCATTTCCATGACTCATCCTTATCTCTTATTGTTCTTATCTCTCCATTCTTATTGGTAGATAAAGAACCTCACACATGTATATAAGAGGGGA
>JBBPMU010000109.1:0-62378 GCA_038090475.1 Wakefieldia striispora | reverse complement strand
TTCTGTTTGCTGTTGGAATACTTTTGTCGGTGGGCGGCAGCGATCCTGTGCTTCGGCGGTACTAGTGTAAATGGCCATCATTCTCAACATAAGACATAGGCTACTAACTTATACCAAGCAGTATCACGATCACGACCGACCATGGACCCGCAAGTGTCGGCTTGGTGAGTAGACGCTTCAAGGATCACTGTGTGCAGTCAGAGACGAATCACTCTTGTAATGCAATTGCAAACCAACAATCACCGTTCACGTCAAACTCTCAGAACTTGAGCCGAGTTTGACAGGATGCCGTATGTAATTGTGACTGCATTACAAACGCTGCGACAGGTCGCATTAACACAACCCAACACACAGACACAGCTCGGCCGTCGTGCCTGTCATTTCTCGATTACCGATGGTTCATTGGTTCGTGACTTACCTCTTCCTGCTCAATGGCGGCATGGTTAAGTAATCGATCCCTTTCATCCTAGTCACCGCAGCAAGAGCGATCTAGTTTCGTTCAGATCCAGGCCACGAAACTGTTACTTGTCCATCCCTTTTTTCGCGCCTACTAGTCTGTAAGGAAACAGGATCTGCGTGGGATGAATAATAGCGGCGATATATCATGGCGCTCAAATGGTAATGGATAATAATCACCGAGTCAGGCGGGGGACAAGCTCTCCGAAGCAATGCTTCTCATGGGGTCATGCCGGATTGACTCGTAGGGTTCTATAAATGAAGCCCATGCGCACCGGTATAGTCCATGCTCCTTTACTTGCTGCCTTCGTAATATTCACCATGTTTTCTCTGTCTATCCTTGCGCTTTCAATATTCCCCATTTCGAATGCGTGGACAATTCCGAAGACCTTTGCCGCGACGTCATCAAACGCGTTGGGTCCGGTAAGCCAGCTGAGTATCGCGAATAGGTACATTGCGCCGGATGGATTCAACCGATCGTACGTACCCATTCAGCCCCACGGTATGTCCCTGACGACCTTCAGAACCACCCTTGCCAACGGCATATTCCCTGCACCATTAATCCAGGCTCGAAAGGTAGGCAGTTCAATAATATTTTTCCAAAAATCACCCGCTTATGTCGTTGTAGAACGATAAATTTTCTATTCAAGTTTTCAATGAACTCACGGACGATTCCATGGCTTTGGAGACCAGCATCGTAAGTAATTGAGTACATCCGGAGATTCGTATACTTATGCACTCTTCAAAGCATTGGCACGGACTCTTTCAGCACCGGACGAACTGGGCTGATGGTGTTTCTTCGGTCACTCAGTGCCCGCTTCGTCAGCAGGAAGCGTTTACTTACCGATTTTCTCCCACCGGTCAAACTGGAACGTACTGGTACCACTCGCACTATGGAACTCAATATTGTGATGGGCTTCGAGGGCCACTGATTATCTATGATCCAAACGACCCTTTGGCGTACATGTACGACGTGGACGATGGTACGTTGCTGAATCAGTTTTCTGAAATGTGCTTAATTTCAACCATGGAACAGAATCTACGGTTATCACGCTCTCGGATTGGCAAGCAGATTCTTCTAAATTCAGGTTTTTGTGATGACCTTAGTTCAGGTACCATACATCTGCCCTCTTACTGGGCCAAAAGTTCCAACCGATTGTTTCGAATGCAACTCTGATCAATGGTCTTGGCCGTTATGCTGGCGGCCCTGCAACCCCACTCGCAGTCATCAATGTTCAACAGGGGTTGCGCTATCGCTTCCGGATGATTGGCCTGTCTTGCGATCCTCAATTTAACTTCACGATCGATGGTCATCGGATGACTATCATCGAAGTAGATGGGAATGAAGTTGATCCTGTAGAAGTCGACTGGATACCCGTCCTTGCTGGGCAACGCTACTCCGTTGTCGTTACTGCAGACCAGGCCGTGGGGAATTATTGGATCCGCGCATTGGCCAGTACTCCAGGCGCATCCTTCGACAACAATCAAAACATGGCTATCTTACGCTATCAAGGAGCACCAGGCCAGGATCCCACTTCAGCACCTGGTCCTTATGAACTTGCGTTTGATGAAGGCAATCTTCACCCACTTGTCAACCCGGCAGCTCCAGGGACACCGGGGATTGGGAAGGCAGACATGAGCTTCCAACTCGCTCCCTCTATCAATGGGACGGGGTACTTCCAGTTTAACGGCGTGCCCTTCTCAAATCCTTCTGTGCCTGTGCTTCTCCAAATTCTCAGTGGAGTTAAAGAAGCGTCGCAACTGCTGCCAAACGGGAGTATTTATGGACTTCACCGGAACAAGGTTATTGAGATAAGCTTTCCCAACCCTACCAGAGCTCCTGGTGGTCCGGTGAGTGCCACTGGCTTGTAACGCACCGTTGCAAACTGACCGTGCATCCGTTTTCAGCACCCCATCCACCTTCACGGTGTAGGTACTTCACTCCCTGTTTTTTAGTCTTTCACCACAAGGGTCTTTTCATAGCACTCATTTTCTGTCGTGAGGGTTGCTGGTAGCAACACTACCAACTTTGTGAACCCCGTCCGGCGTGATGTGGTATCCATAGGCCGTTCTGCTACAGACAACGTGACTATACGCTTTACCACGGACAATCCGGGACCCTGGTTCCTTCACTGGTGAGTGATCCCCCCCCATTTCATCTAAGGATGACAGCCGAACGTGTTCGTTTCTAGCCATATTGATTGGCATCTCAACCAGTAAGCACGATTCGACTCGATAAACTACGATTGACCTTCCCCCTTCCTAGCGGACTTGCTGTTGTAATGGCAGAGGCAGTGGACCAAGTACCCAAGGAACGCATTCCGAGTATGTCGCCTTCTTTTCCACTCATGACTCACGAATATATTGATCGCTTGCGCATACAGTCGAATGGGAGCAACTGTGCATACCCGGCCAGCCCTGGGGGCAGACGCATTTTGGGATCCTTGGCGATTAGGGTAGAGACGTATGCGTCTCGGCTTTACTCCGCTCTTCCTCGTTGGGCCCAGCTGCGTTTGTTGCTTTGGGACATTTACTGGGGGCATTTAAGTGATTAACTCCTGTGATTCAAGCAATGCAATAACTATAATCAAATGTATGAACTTGATTGAAGTTGATTCTACACACTCCGTGGATATAAGCGGATGCACAGGTTGACAAGTGCTTTTGTGCGGGTACCGACCACTAGCGCTTGTCGCGGAAGTATCTTGCGCCCGAATCAGAATACCGGCCAATGCGTCGCACCGTTACTTATATAGCGTACCCAGCCTTCTCACCGTAACGACTCCGCGATACATTTGTGGAACCGGCCATGATTCAATCGTAGTTCCGGCTTATCAACGATACGATAATGGTTCGATGCTTGTATTTTCGGGCGTTTCGAGTCAGAATCATGGTCAAGAACACCGATGCTTTTAATAGCAAGTGCTGTGACTTCCAATGGAAGCGAGATTCTATCTCGCTGGCAAAAGACAGATTACTGTGTGTACGTCGTATCGGGTTCATCCCCTCCGAATGGGACGACACGGAAACCCGCTGAAAGATAGGGATATGGGAGAGACACTGAAGTCCTTGATTGGACAAAACTTCTGAACCTGTTGGCGACTGAAAGATTGGAAATGGGCGCAAGTGTGAAACGGCCATCAGAAGGAAAGGTGGGGCCGAAATACCACGGACTTAGCGTTAATTCCTGGGAAAGTGTTATAGAATGACCACTTGGAGGGAGTCCACCGACTCTGGTCCGGAAAAACCTGATGCTAGGACCAAAAGGGGTCTGAAAGATTGAAAGGCTACTTAGTACTTGCCAGATCACCGATAAATGGGGATGCGGCAGAGCGAATGATTATCTTGATGAGGTCTGATTCGATGTGTGTTGCCGGTGTGTGGGTTCGACTTGCACTGCACGGTCAAGCGAGTACTAGTGCTGTAGTAAGCTGGCACGCGGCGGTTTGACTCGAACAAATCAGCACTGAACCACCATCATCGTAGCGACTCCCTGGGCGATAGATTTCCCCCAGCCGACTTTTATTGTGATTGTCGGAACTGTAAGCGTCATTGGCAGTGAACGTTTGGCTGCTCCTTCATGATGCATGATGGGTGAGCTTGTCGTACCACCGTGAGAAATACGATTACTGATAACTCGTGGGGTGGTAGGGTGGGAATCTATCGATCAACTATTCGAATGTCTCTTTTTCAGCCAACACCAGTCTTTACTTGTTATGTGAAAGGTGTCAGCTACTACATGTTGTTCATGTCGACATTCATGACTACGTTCAACTGAGAGGTGACGTGTACCTTGGTTTCTTACTCCCTATCCTCTTGTTTGATCATACCAGATCACCAATACACATTCATACCAAGGCGTTGAAAACATTCCTCCATTTTTGGAGTTCAGCTTGGAATTCCATCAGTGGGTGATCAACACGTTCACTTTGACTTTTCCAAGGATGAGGTGACAATAGGAAGGTTCTTGACGGAAGTTTGACTCTTTGAGTTGTGGCGCGCACGTTGAGACTGTGCACAAAGTTCAAGCCGCGTCCCTAGAGAAATTGTGGAGGTGAGTATCTTACATTGATCCGCTCGTTGTCATTCTACATTACCGTGTTTTCCAGGTAACAAGATACCAACTCGCGGCCAGCCTTGGTGCCCCTCTACTAAATGTCTGAATCAATGTACTACCCTGAGCCCAACACCCAGTGTCGACACAGTGCCAGCCCTGTAGGGTGTACGACGGTGACTCGCTACTGTCAACCATCGGCCCCTTTCTGAATAATGTTTCTGGAAGCCGACTGTGGCCAACGGCGGAAACACTGAGAACGGCGGACACGAAAGAACAGGACCACGCTTTGTACGGGGAACTACGAGGTACGGAACAAAGGGCTACTACTGTATCTCTACGAGGATCGGTGGTAGATATACGGCGGTACACGTGACTGCATGCTAGTGGGCTTACAGTTTCGTACTCCACAGGTCAAATTTGTATCTTGGATTGAATAGGGTTCTATGGGTGCGGTCTAGTTCCAATAACTGATGGCTCTCAGGCTTATCAATACGAAACCCACGCTTTCAAATTATTATGAGTAGTAGGGTGCGACCAAGTCTAGAACATCTTCCGCATTCCGTTTAATGAACCTTCAATTCCTATGGTTCTCAGTGAAATACCCTCGGCTTCATCCGAGTCACCAACAAAGGTCAAATGATACCGCCGTTCCTGCAAACCGTGTCACGATATGCCAGCAAGTGGCCTGGTTCATCTTTCGCGTATGGTGCGGCCTCAAAAGTGACGGCTCTCATAGTATCAGTCCGAGTCCGAGACACTACACTTTCACATTGTGACCATCGGAATTGGGAGGGTGTGACCGAGTCTAAAACGCCTTCCGCATTCTGATGCGTCAATGAACCTTCTATTACTATGGCTCTCGGTGAAAATGCCTCCGACATCATCGCGCCAAGTCGAACGCCGTCTACAAAGGTCAAGTGATGCTGTCGTCCCTGAACACCGTATCACGATGTGCTAGTAAGTGGCCTGGTTCATCTATCCCGCGACGACGTAGCTAGCCCGAAGTTGAAACGTCGACACTCGAAGCAACCGTCTATCACCCATACCAGGGCTGTATCTATCGCAAGGTCGAAGGAATGGTAATTGTGACAACGCTTCCCCAGCTATGCCATGGGACGATGAAGCGGTCTTTGCGCCGTGAGAGAAGCGCAATAGGCGTATTCATGTACGTGCCTATCTCATTTCAACCCCACTCGTCAAGGATTGGTAATGCATAGGAGAGATCAAGGCACGAATGCCTCTTAGACTGAATTCAATGTGCTCGTCTCAACCGAGCGAGTCGAGGCAGGTCGTTTCAGCACTTCCCGTACACGCCAATGCCGGAATCGGATAAAGTAACTTGAATGTGCGACGGTTCCTTGCAATTGTTGCAAATACGTGTGTGAAACTCTGAAGAACCATTCTGACTCTAGTCTTCGTGATGATTGTCAGCACACGTCAGGATTGATCATCCAAACACACAACTGGAGTCTCAGCCCGGAGCGTTGTAGCTAGCAAAACCAAGGACTCATGGCACACATTATATTAGTTTCACTTACTGTAATTCTGAGATTCAGATGATATACGTCACCTGTAGTAACCGAGTCGTGACCTCCACGCAATAATCATGCAATTTGAGATGTATCATCTTAAAAACAAGTCAGCGGAAAATGAAGTTGGGAAAGCAGACCGAAGCCCGAACAACCCGGGGACGACAATTTGATATCCATTTTTCCGACATTGCCGTGGTATATTTTATTCGAAGATCTGCAATCCTGGACAAGGAGTCGATGAAAGGGCGAAGTGTTGCATTGGAATTGGCCAAGTTAGGACCGAATGAACATCAATGTACGTCCCGTGGGCATTTCTCGACCTTGGCAGCGCCACCCAGCGTAATGAGTTACCGAAAAGGTGAGCACGAATTATGGGCGGGTACATCGGACAGAGCAAACATAGGATCCAGATCAAGACTCTTCTGAGCGCTGATCTCCATTTCATGCAGTCTTAGACTGAGTGCCCGACAAGACCACCAGCTCACAAGACTATACTCTGTCACTTCTGGGGGAACTTGTACCTGCCGCGCCAGTCCAAAATGATGGAGTAGATTCCAGCATAAAAGCGAAAGTTGTTACTTTCGCCCCCAGTGCCTATCAGCCCTCCTTCCTCTCCTTGCTGCTCAGTCTCTTGGCAACAAAACTACTTCTTCGTAATGTATCTTTTCCTCACAACCATCTTCTCGTATTTCTCGATCTCCCACGCCGTTGCCATCGCCTCTGAGTCACGTTCTTTACCATCGCCTAATACTGTTGGACCGGACACTAATCTGACAATCTCCAATGGAATGATTGCTCCAGATGGTTTCTTGCGTTCGTATGTTGTCCTCCAATCAGTCCCTCCTTCACATTGACCCTATACCAGGGCTACACTCGCTGGAGGTACCTTCCCCGGACCATTGATCAAGGCAAACAAGGCGTGTTCGTTCGAGACAGTTACTTTTCGTCTGACTGATGTTTTAACTCAAGGGAGAAAGCTTTTCGATCAACGTAGTCAACGAGTTAACCGACCCAGAGATGTGGTTGAGTACTAGTGTGGTACGTGCCGAGGAGCTCGAGGAAATAATGTCGCTGACCTCCTCAAGCATTGGCATGGGATCTTTCAAAACGGCTCGAACTATATGGATGGTACTTCATTTGTCACGCAATGCCCGATCTCCCAGAACAACTCCTTCCTGTATCAATTTGATGCGACGAATCAAGTGGGGACACACTGGTACCACTCTCACTATTCCTCCCAAAGTTGCGACGGATTGAGGGGTCCTCTTGTTATATATGATGCCGATGATCCCTATCGTAATTTGTATGATGTGGATGATGGTAAGTCAGCTCTAGAGTATCTCGATCCTTTCCTGACATTGTTTTCTAGAGACAACTCTGATCACCCTTGCTGACTGGTATGGTTTCGTTCGCCTTTAGGCTTGTGAGCTGACATTGATTGCTTCGAGTGTTAAGGTATCATACTGCCTCTCCAGTACTGAACTACCTCGTTGGCGTCACTGCTACCTCGACCCTTATTAATGGGCTCGGACGTTACCCGGGAGGGCCCCAGTCAGAACTCGCCGTCGTGAACGTCCAGTACGGCAAGCGCTACCGTTTTCGTTTGGTCGGGATGTCTTGTGATCCAAATTTCATATTCTCGATCGATGGACACAACTTGACTATCATCGAAGCTGATGGCATTCTGATGGAGCCGCTTTTTGTGGACTCGCTTCAGGTATTCGCGGGGCAGCGCTACTCAATCATTCTAAATGCCACCCGGCCAGTCGGTAATTACTGGATACGGGCCCTACCAAACACCGCTAATTCGACATTCGATGGAGGACTTAATTCCGCCATTCTGCGGTACAGCGGCGCGCCAAGCCAGAACCCAACAACGAATCAAGGAACGAGTGTGATGCCCCTCCTGGAACAGAATCTGCACACGCTCATTAACCCAGGAGCACCGGGTATCCCTGGGTATGGGAAGGCAGACACCAACATTGAGATTACCGCGGATAACACTGGAGGTGTATTCTACATGAATGGCGTTCGGTATCGCCCTCCAACTACACCTGTACTGTTGCAGATCATGAGCGGTGTACAGGAAGCGACGGATCTCATGCCGAACGGGAGCGTGATCGTTTTGGAGCCCAACAAGGTTGTCGAATTGACGATGAAAATCACTGGCTTGGGCGGGCCTGTAAGTTTTCGTTTCCTTCGTTTCTGGTTAGTTGCTGATTGCTGCTTAGCATCCTATTCACCTGCATGGCGTTCGTACATGCTTGGGGGGATATTCAGGCTGCTAACTTGATTTATAGCATGCTTTTGATGTTGTTCAAAGCGTGGGCGCTAATGGGACCTTCAATTACGAAAATCCCGTGCGTCGAGACGTCGTCTCCGCAGGAGTCCAAGGGGAACAAGTTGTGATCCGATGGGTGACAGACAACGCTGGTCCATGGTTCTTGCACTGGTACGGTTAATTTACCGTGGCGATTTGTAGCTCCCCCTGACATCTAAGGTTTCTCTCTAGCCACATCTACTGGCATTTGGAAGCGTGAGTATTTCATGTTTAAACAGAACGAAACTTATTCATGAGCTCCTTTACTAGCGGTTTCGCTGTTGTGATGGTCGAGAATCCTGGGGGCGTCAGTGATCACCTCGGTGCCATTCCTGGTGAGAATATCTATCAATCCCTATGGGACTATCTTAGAGTTGTCCGAACAGCGTCGTGGGATGACCTGTGTCCGGCGTACGATTCGTTGTCTCCATCACAAATAGGGGCTATGGATGCCGAGCAAGAGGCCCTCAATATCTCTACATCACTACTTCCGAACCGACGCACGTAATACCAGAGAATTATTGGAGAAATGAACTATCTCACTTAATTTCGGAAAGACTCTTGGACTTGTGTTTCGTTTTTCCAGAACCTGCGTACTATCCCCACTATAGTTGCTTTTCGACACCACATGGTTTCGTAGTCAGTTATCGACGGTTTTGGCTACGATAACTTGTTAGTATGCCTTGTTTTGTGGTTACTTAAGTCGGCGCCATGGAGTTTCAGCTTTTAGCTCCGAAACACCATGGGACTCGGATTACCAGCAAACATAAACCCAGGGGTCATCAACGTTCCCGGGCGTGACCCTCAGGCTCAGGCGGTTGCAGAATCTCTGCTCGAACGAGACAGGGAAATTCACCATTGCTTCTTCAACGAGCAAGGTTTTCACAATCACTTGAGCCACCAGTGAGCGAAAGTGTCCAGCCGAAGCTACGAACTAGCTCATGCAAGTCACATAGTTTGCTCGCAGTATACGATTTGAGTGCCCCTGCAGCCCTCCTTCAAGCTGTATACGATGTAGGACGTAGAATTCAGAAACCCATCGATGATCCGCCCGAACTGGCGGAACATGTGGAGGTAACCCCTGACAACTTTACAAAGTACATTGGACAGGCAAAGTAAGCATGTCAAAGAGGTGCATTAGTTAAGTTCAGTTGATGATCCAGGTGACCAGGTACTATCATGCCTTCTTGGCTTTCTTCACGGAACAAATCAAACAGTGTGGGACGTCGGAAACGATCGAGAAATATGTATTCAGCCCTGCCGCCAACGTCGAGGGAACCCGAATGTTGGCCAGGTTTATGAGTGGGTTGTGAGTCGCTTCATTTATCTTTATCCCTGCTCACTTTTCACAACTGCTATCAGGTATCATCCGTTTATCCAGACAGGGGTACGTCTGTGGTCAGTGTGGATCGTCCTTCTGACTGAGCTGGGACATAGTATGGCGTCGAGTTTGGAAGCGACGCAATGGTAGCACAAGGTACGTGTGAACCCCATAGAATGCAATCTAGTCTCATCGATCGTCGTGTTCCAGGGCTCGCCCAAGCTGCGGTGCATACCCCGTTGGTTGCCGATCTACTGGATTCCGCAGCACCTGGTACAGTCGAGATTGACGATTCGGGGACATCTAGTGGGGATGGGAACAAGAATGGGAAGCATCTATTTCACCTCCTGCGCGAACTCTACGACTCCGATGCTCTCAAGCCCGTACCATACGACCCTGACAAGTCCGTTGCCCAGTATCGAGCGGATACACTGAAGGATGGTCGTCCAGAAGCGATAAAGCAATTGTGTGCCACCTGGTGGGGTAGTGGATCGTTGGAGAGCCAATTGTCTAGTGTCGATTTGAAAGTTGAGGAGTTGTTTTGGGCGAACACTCTCCTCCTCTGTGGCACGGGCAAGCAAGGTCGGAAGCCGCGGTTGGACTTTGTGCTCGTCCATGCACTGAACGCGACGCTCTTCTTGTCGTCTTTGTTCAAGGTTATCTCTGGCGCTTCCAGGGTCAAATTGCTCAAGGCGTTCCTTCCGGTGACGATGATGTATGTACTTACCCGCGGTCGCCCAAGGATGAATGCCAGACTCGTAATGACATACACTGCGGCTCCGCGTCCTCCCGGACAGCCACCGGTAGTGACGCCAAAACCAAATGCAGGCGCCGTTGGGGACCCGAACGAAATGTACAACCCGTGGCTGAACATCTGTGCATCCATTATTCACGCGCCAGACGCTCATACGGTGAAGGCTATTCGGGCATTGTACTATGCTGCGCAGCGTTACGGGCACAAGCAACCACGCGATGTTCCCGGAAGCTTCATCGACGAGGACCAGCAGAAGGAAACGCTGCCTGGAACCTCCGAGTTGGATGGTACGCTGTTCGTGCGGGCTGCCGGTGTTGTGATGGAGACGCTTGGCTGGGTTACTCATGGAGATGACCCTGGCAAATGGGATTTTTCGGGGCTTGGGTGGGACGAAGCTTGGGAGAACTGAGATTCAAGGCAGGAGCTGCGCAGAAAAGCTGTGTTTGCTGTGTTCAAATGCTCGGATATGGGTTCACCGTGTTTCAGTCGCCAGATCTGATGAAGTCATGTGTACAGTAGTTCGGTCGTTCCTGTCACAGTGGTTGTAAAGTTATGTCGGTCCTCGTTATCGCGTATGTACAGCAGTACCTAAGTAGTGTCGGCGCGCGTTGCAATCATCATCACACTTTCCGATTTCGAGGCCTCATCGACAACTTTTTTACCTAGATCTCCCGAGTTCCAAAATTTCCAATCAACGCCTCATGTTAGGCTCAAGCGCTCGCCGGTGCCGGTCATCTCATTCTAAGCACTATTTATCTTCACTTTTCCCCAAGTCGTTGCGATGCTAATCACCCACCACCAGAGACCGCCACCTTTGAGAGTGGAATGATGGTCGGTCCACAAACCTTTCGTCTTATCGTTTCTCGCGACAGGTACAGGTTAACGGCCAGTTCTCTCCGTCTGGGTCTCATACTTACATATTAGTTGCGTCCGTGGTTTGGGCCCTTCCAATCTAGGCTGACCATCAGACACTCTTGGAAGACGAACACTCCCATGGCAGAACAGCATTGGGCGGTCACAATCGCAGAGGCGGCCTGCACTCCAGGTTGCACGTGCATCCTCTGCACCAGGCGCTCGGTATGTATCAGGCTCACCCTTAGCTCCTGTCTCACATCCAACAGGACGCTAGTGCAGAAGCGAGTCACATACGCACCTCAAGATCCCGCCCACGGAGGCACATTCATCGTTCGTTACCTTCCACAGATAGCATCATGGAAGTGCTATACTCTCCGTCATATTTGGGTACTCCATCCGCGTTTCCTGATCCACCTTCATACACCCTAGGAGGCAACCAACCTCCTGCTACTCGAATAGACCAAAGAGAGCGCATTGGACACATACCAGTAATGTCCTCCGCAATGGCCACTGCGAGAGGAATGTTTTCCCTGTCGGGCCGTCACGGTCCCCTCACCAATGCACCCTGTCTGATGGGAATCCCATCTTCGGGGACTCTTTTTGGGAGACCCCTTCCAACGGAACCAAATGCACCTATCGCTAGCTTAGGTATCAATACCTTGGAAGAATTAGGGCCACCGCCCGCTTATTCCCGTTTCGACCATAGTCGTCCCCCTGTCGCTTCGGATACGTTGGGACCGTATCCACCCATCTTTCTGCTCGGCCCATCTGCAGGATGAAATTTGGAAGGGGTATGGGTGGGAGGGGTAGGCGGGAAGTTTAGACCGGCGATGAAACACAATAAATCGACGTATCCATGTCTTATATATATCTTATTTGATGTTCAGGTTCGGGAGTCCATGAGTACTACTACCTGGCAGCACAGCGTCACGTGGGTCACGTGTCTGCGACGCGCATCATTAATATTCGTACGAGCGCGACACGCGTTGTTCTCTTGCTCAGAGCCGCCACCAGGCGTTAAAGATCCCTATCAGGACACACGCTTTCTGCGACCATCCGTATTCGACATTGAGGGCAAGTATCAACGGTCATGTTCCCATACAAGTTTGCGCCCCCTTCAGGTTCTCAAAAGGACATTCGCCAAGCAAGCGCCTCCTTCAACAACCCGCTCAAAAGACCAGGCCCACAAAGCGCGAACGTGGATACGAATTTAAATACTTCGACAATGGGTTTGTTGGACACTAGCTTCCCCCAATCGTTCTCATCGCCCCATGTTGAGCCGCGCGTCCAAGCGAAGTCAGTTTATCCGCACTCTATTCCGGCAACCATGGACGCCAAGTTCCCTGTTTCTGAAACAGTAAGAATTCGTCTCTCCATCTAGTGTCGTTGACAGTTTTCTTCCCAGGGAGCATCTCGACTCTGGGGTGATCCAACAGGTGCGTATATGCGCATGGACCTTACCGTATATATGCCCGTGATGATTTCGTGTGCATATCAGGAGAAACGAATTTCAACTCGCGCGCATTTATGTCGCCCGCTCCATCCGTAGGAGATTATCCCAAGAAATCCATTAAGGCAGAAACCCCGGAAGTTGATTTGAAAGTTCCAATGGGTGAAGTTGGACTTATGCTGGCAGGCAAGCTTCACGAGTCAGAGGAAAGGGAGGCCGAACAGGTATGCATTCACTCATTCGCCGATCTCACGTTGTTCATTGTACTTTTTACCGTGCAGCGCGAGTATATAGCGGATTTGGAATCCCGACTAGCGGCCAAGAATGAACAATACGCAACACTATCGAGGAGTTCTGTTCGGGCAGAAAACGCGCATAAGCAGACAATGGACAAATATCGTGATGCACTGGATAGAGCTCTCAAGAAGTGTTAAATCGCGGTTGTTTCCCAAGTATTTCTCACTGAACGCCTTCATAGCTACTCGGCGCTAAAATCCGAGTTGGATAATCTGAAACGCTCCTCGGAATCGACGTTCCTAATCATAGCGGAGGTGAAAGTGATTATGGAGAGTCTGGTGGTGTTGCGAGATGGCACGCAGACCAGCCTTCAAAGTTAGTTCTGTTCTTCGACTATCTCTCCGCCGTCCCCTAAGAACTGGATTCTTGTAAGACCTTCAATCTATGTTCGATGCCGATGGTCGCTTCATTTCGACCGCAGAAACAAGAGCAATAGTTCATGAACTCCGTTCCGAGCTTTCGAAGAGTAGGTCAGTCGTTAGTCATGGACAAGTTAAACTAACGATGGTTTTCGTAGCCCAACAGGTGGCAGACTTACTTCGTGATAAGCTACACACTATGGGCAGTGATTTAGCAGATGCTCGAACCCGTGTCTTGGAACTGGAAGAGTCAATGAGAGGAGAGAGGAACCGAAGCGATTCAACCTTACTCCAAATGCGCCAGTCCGGTGAGAAAGAGACATCATTGAAGAAGTGGAATTCTGATGATCGAGTAGCCGATAAAATAGCCGAACTCACGCGATACTTGGAAGAGCAAAAACACGATTCGGTAGAGGCTATAGTGAGGGTTCATGCAATGGAACAACAGTTGCTACATACGCAGAGAGAGTAAGTTCACCGCACCCTTCGCCAATGGCGCCATAAACTTAGCTATGCATGATAAGGTTGCAGGATGCGAAGTCTGTGATAATCTCAATGAAGGAAGAGTATGTCTTCCATTCCATTCCCCTAGATATCACGGGTTGACCATCATTGCCAAGCACGAATGCGCGGGAAGAGCTTCATGAGGAACTGCAGGCAAAGCTCAGTACCCTTCGCCACACGATCGACTTCCAAGAAGGGAATGTAAAGGCTTTCGAAACACGGTAACTCCATCCTTTGTCTGTGGTGTTTTTCTGAACCCTAATCAGGGCCCGGACGGCGGAAGAAGAATTGGGCCAAGCTCTGAATCGTAATCACGAGTTGCAGGGTCGTATCGATTCTGCTATGACCCTAGAAAAGAACTTGACACAGCAAGCATCGCGTCTACTTTCAGAGCGTGACGAAGCCAAGGAAAAACTGCAGTCTGTTGAACGTCTACTTGCTGAAGTACAAGCCTCCGAAAAGAAACTCTTTTCTGAGTTGGCGAAGACATTGAACGAGCGGGATACCCTCGCCGGCAAGTTGAAATCATTTGACGATGTCAGCCGCGAGTTAAAGATGTGGCGCGAAAAGTAAGGATTAATCTTGTCAAAGTACTCGCCGTCGCTCAGCTTGCGCAGATACACCGAGAGTCAAGTCTCTTTGAAGGTATCAGTCGCATATTAGTTGTTAGAACCTCTCCTGCCACGACGTTTGCAGGTCCTTCAAGAAAGGACTGACGACCAACGCCTGACCCTGGCAGCGTCAAAGGAGTCTATGGGGGAACTACAGGTAACACTCAGCTGTTCTACGTGATATCTATTACCCATCATCCGAGCAGGAACGTCTTCACGCAGCAACTGTCGGTGTCTATCTCCCACACAAGTCGCCGAAAATGCTGATTCTCCACCAAGGAGATATCCATTGAATCCAAACGCGAGATACTCTATCTTAAAGAACAGAATAGCTTGCTGAAGGCCAAAATTGACCACGCCGAGCAGGAGATTAAAGGCAAGACTGCGTCATCTCGCCAAGAACTTGAAGAGAAGAACGCATCGTTTCATGCCCTTCAGCTTGAGTTGTCCCGCAAGGAGGGCGTATTCGAGTGTTTGTTGGAAGCGGAAAGATTGTCCAGGAAGGAAGCGCTTGGTCGAGCACAAGAAGCAAAAACTGAGGCCGATTCACTCCTAGCCGAGCTTGCGCGAAAAGACCATGATATAGAGGGACTAACGAAGCTACTCGCTGCGGCGGAGGCTCCTTCTGCTGAACGCGAGCGAGAAGTCTCTAGCCTGAAAGCGCGCCTCGCCGAGTTAGAAGCGACTAGAAAGAGACTAGTAGACCGAGCTATGAGTATATCTCGCCGATATGAGAATAATGACCTGGTGAATTCCATTCTTTCCATGATGTGCAATGACGGCAGTTACTCCCCATCCCTATAGAACGACGATGAAAAGGCATTGGTCGCTCTGCTGATGCAGAAGGCCCGAGGAATTCACGATCGAGAAATGGTAGAGAAGACCAACGAAATTAAACGGGTATATTACGAAGTATCGTGGATTCGTTCACTCAATTGCTTGCAGCGTGACACCAAGATTAAACAACACGAGGCAAGAATCGCGCAACTAGAAGATGCCCTAGCCCGCCGGATTTACGAAGAAGTCAGTGGATATCGTTTTCGGCGTTTTCAGTGACCCGAAGATGCAAATTTATAGTCACGGTCGGCATCTGCAAAAGGTATTGACGAAGAAAGCAAATCGATGGCCATTGATGCTGCAAAACCGCAAGCACCAACTTCCGATCATCAACCGGAAACCCGCGGCATGAAACACGAGGGCCCCTTGACCACCGCAACTCATAGGACAGCTGACGGGACTTCCGTGAATCCTTCCATCGCTGGCCCTTCGGGTCGATCAGCTGGTTACTCCACATTTTCCAAACTTTGCAGAGAAGGCACCGATGACATCGCGAACTTCGAAGATGAAAACCCGCCAGTGGCGACGGGGAAACGCATCATGTCCACTGACGAAGATATCGAGGACGAATCCTCGCGGCCTGCGCGGCGAGTGGTGCGAAACGTTTCTATTGCTCTCTGTCCTAGCGTTTATCCGGTTTTTTGACCTGCCGTTTTTCTTTTTTTTTTTTTTTCTCCGCCACCCACCCACCACTTCTTTTACCTTGTTCTTCGTTTGGCTTCTTCGTCCTGCTTTCACCTTGGCGCCACAACTTTGCGTGTCAGAAGTCTGCTAGAGGAACCGGTATGGAAAAACCAGCTCTTGATCAGGTTTTTGTCTCTTTCTTTCCTCCGTGTCTCTTCGAAACTCGTTCCCCAGCAGGGTGTAGTCCCGGCGACTTCCGGCACTGTCAACAAGAAGAAGACGAGGCGTCGTTGAACTCGAAGCGCGGTGGACTCGACCCTAGTAGACATGACGACTACACGTTCCTCTGACTCTTTCATCCTCCGGCCTCGTGTTTTCCTTGTCGTACCACCACGCGTCTCCATGGCCACGTTGTTTGTTTATTGATTACCTGTCTGGATTGCAGACTCAAATCGAGCTCACCCGTAAAAAAAAAAGCCAGGCGAATAAAATATGTTTGACATTGATACACAGGTGATATAAACTGGAATAGATTATACAAGAGCATGTGCAAGTGCTTTGGCGATAACAAGACGTACGAGCAACGCGGCGTGTGATATCAAGGGAAATGACGGAGCACGAACCGAACCGAACAGCGACACGTGCAAGGGAGGGAGGGGGATATACAGAACACAGCGAGTGATATACGACGCGACAGTAGGATCGATAGATGGTCCAAGAAGGTATCGGTATATGCGGTGATGATTTGATGGTCAAGTACAGCGTCCAGCAGACGAGAGTGTCCAAGATACCAAGAAAAGAGAAACAAAAAAAACACGATTATGATACAATGCTTGAGCGTGGCGGGAGGGTGATGCGCAGCAAGGTGAAGGGATGTACAACATGCACATCCACAAGAAAATCAGGTAGAACGCCTCAGTCTGGGAGGCGCAGCATATCGCCTTCGAAAATAATGTCACCCTTGTCTGAGAGAGTAGCGACAGCTTTAGCAACTTCAGCCGTATCAAAATCCTCGTGCTTGTCCGGCGGCATGGCAGCGTTGAGGTATGTTAATAGCGAGGATATTGTCATGTCGTCAGTCGATTCGTAAGTGGCCGTGAAGAGATAGGCGATGGACGAGAATATAAAATTCATGCTACAGAATCAAGGAAAACGATCAACATCCTGTGTGCTGAGATAGACGTGATAACACAAATGGATAGAAAGAAACGAACGAGGTAGAGAGAAAAAGGGAATGGAAACGACATCATCGAGATCACATACCGGCCATGCACCGAGTCCAGATCCGACAAACCCCATATTAGTCTTCGCGTTAACCTGTTTGTTGATGTTGCCAAATCCATCGAGGCTGCTGCCTCGGCTTCAACCTTGCCTTTGGGACGTATCGTACGCGCAACTTGTACTTTCCGAGGAGGCCCGCTCGTTGCGGGCTCAGAAGATGATGGTGGCCACGGTGGCCCAAATCGGTGGTCGGGACCATCAGCCAACCGCTGTTTCTTCGTAGAAAGTGGGGGAAGTCGGGATTCTGTCGGTATGGCAGCCTTCGACTTACGCCTCTCTTCTGCTCGGCTGGGATCGGGCCCGTCTGCAAGGCCGTCATCGGAATCTAGCTCGTCCCCAGCGGATGCGTCGTCGTCAGTGAGGCTATCCTCCATGGGGGGCTGACCTCCCTTGGCGCCCGAGTCGGCTGCGTGAGCGGCTTTTTGAGTACGTCTCTCGCTAAAATAGAAAGTAACCCCGCATGGAACGGACGGAGAAAGGAAGATCGCCGGTGTGAGAGACAGAAGGGAAAAAGGATACAAAAGGGTCGACTCACTGCCTGGCTAAACATTTTCCACGATGCTGTAGCCACGGGTATGCGCAGTACGAACTGTCCTGCCTAAGTTGCACCCATTTCTTGCAAAGAGTACAAAATACTCTGTTCGGTTCGACCTCTCCGACAAGCGTATCTGCCCTGAGTGTAGCGGCTCGCTGTTCGGCGTTTCGGCGGCGAGACTCATGAGCTGGCGGGAAATTAGTTGGCGTGAGGTCCTTGAACGACGAAGAGGGAGAGCCCGGGACACCACCAGACTTGGATATGGCAGGCGAGAGATCTATATTTTGTTGCGAAACACAGTGTGAGCCACCTTCATGAGGGGTATTGGTTTCGATGGGAGCGACGGAGCGAGAGGGTGAATCATCGGTGGGAGGTCTGCCCATGCTCAGACCAACTGCCAATATTGAAAAATAGACAAAGACAAACCTAGAGCTCGAAGGAGGGTCCACTTGGCTGGGAGATGCAGCCGATTGACCGACAGATTTTTGACAAACAGAGCGGTGCTGTAACCACTTCTGCACAGCTTGCATATGATTTTCTGGACTGACTGGGAGCCACTGGTCACAGATGTTGCACAGGATACGCTCAGCGTCAAATTTGCGAACATCAGGGTCCTTGGAAAGCAGAGAATTACGCTCGTCCAATCCATAGCTGTTCTTGGTGTTTCTGAGTAACAATGTGAAATTCGGTGGTATTGGTTAAATCACCGATGTACTTACATTTTCTTGGATAGGCAACTCTTGCGATGGGCGTCCCATGGAATGGAGCAATATGTGGAATTAGGGCGCAGGCGGATCCACTTGTCACAGGAAGCGCATAAGACACGATAGGCCTCGAATTCGGCAACATATGGGTCTGCGCGCAGGTACTCGATACGCTCTTCTTCTGTCCGCTTAGCGCGGCGACGTTTTGGAGGCGGATTCGCGAGTGCCTCAGCTGTGCTCTCTGGGGTATAGATGACTGGCTCGGGGACCGACTGGGTAGTGTTGGCACTGGACGAACGATGGATGAGTGGAGACGTCAGAAATACACGGAAGTAACGTACCACTGCTGCCGATGCGCGTCCCAATGTTTCAAGGTGAAACCACCGGTCCCTTCGTCCCGGAAGGAAACACCTTCGCCGCATACCTCGCATATGACGCGACCTGTTTCATACTCGCCTTTGGGCCCGATGGCGGAGGCTTTCAAAGGCCTAGAGTCGCCCTCAGGGGAATGATCTCGACCCGGGGGAGTCTTGCGCTTGCGAGGATTCCTAACGGGCGGTGAGTGCGCGTGGAGACGGATCAAAAGGACATGCGCACGCGGGAGGAGCGAGGGAGGGAGGAGGTAATGAAGTGGTAACACTACAAGACACGTTCTGGTGAGATCAACGGAGACGGCGAGAGGGTGCGCACGGATGAGTGTCCACGTCCATATCCTCGGATATGGATGTTCGGGACGAGGACTGGAAACAACGACACGGAAGAAAAAAAAGAAAGAAAGAAAGAAAAAAAAAAAAAGGGGGATAAGATGATGCGGAGAGGGAGAGAAGGGGTTAATATGTGTGCAAGTTATTCGGGTCCAAACACATTTACAGAAACAAGTGAAAAATATGTCACAGATCCGGGATTTCGAGAACATAACTAAAGCATGATTCGCACGGACATATTCAATCTCCGCATAACATTTCTCGTTAATTATCCAGGAACATCCTCGAAACACATGTCCGTTCCTTTTCCGTGGCTGCCGGCTCGAAACTTTGTATTGGCTCCTTCCCAGGTGTTTCCTCGTTCCGAGCCTGCATCCTCGAATTTCCTACATCCTGATGGCCTAGTCACTCCATGTTTCCATGGAAGTATTCCCTCTCTCATGTTCTTCCTTTATCCAGCCATCTTTCATTTCTCTTCCCATCATATCGTCCTCTCATCCGGCATTTCCAGAAACGTGATATCAATCAGCTGTTCTGTGCTCATCGCCAGGTTTTCATTCTCTCCCCCGTGCTTTATCATTATGCGATGCTTTCGGCCATGATTTGATCACTCCTGGCAGCGCAGTCCAGGCGTGCCACTGGGCTATCCCAGTTACTCGCTTTCCATGTGTGTACCCGTATTGATCTTCTTTTACATACTGTTTGTTTCGCAGCAATCATCTTGCTCCCTCGGGTCTAAGACGGAACTCTCTATGTATGTCGTGGTGGTCCGGAATCACCTCCGTGCGGTGTGAATATTGTAGGTTGTCATGTCATCCCTACGACTGGTCCCACCCTTGCGATCGTTCTCCCGCGTTTCAGTGTCAATCACTTGGTCTATCCTGTGCAAGGCGTATTACCGCCGTCCTGGCGGCCCATCTCAAATCTCTCCCAAGGCCTCGCATGTCACAGCACCCGGCGGCATAAACCGTAAGTGCGATTCAACTTCAGACTCGACTCAGCATCTGTTTTGGACAATCTTTGGAACATGAATAACAAACCCCGGCTCGTGTCCATTCGAGACGTTTGGGTTTTGTTCGTTATTTTCCATTATTTTATTTTTTGCTTAATTCCGTGTGAAGAATTTTTCTTTTCTTTTCGATGAAGACGAAGAATTGGGTATAACTCGACCGTAGCGCCGGAACTTCAGTATATGTCGTATTCAGTTGATCGCCGTTGACATGGCTCAGGAAAACACATGGACCCATATGGTTAGCTTCACCCAGCGTCCACGCGGTTCCACTCGCCCCTAGGGGATTCCCGGGCTTATGTTTTAATTCCACCTCCATGTCCGCCGTGAAGTGGGGCCCGAATACATGCGACCCCGCAGGATTAGGTTTTAAATCAGACACTGCCGTCGGTTGAGAGCTCAATCTCCTTTGGGGGTCCCTTTGCAAGTATATTTGCGCCGTGGCCATGCAGGCGTCGATCGCGATAGAGTCCTTAATTGAGGCACGGGACACCCTTTTTTTGGGTTATCTTTAGACCACATTCTGTCTAGGCTCTGCGCCCGCTTCGATGGGTCATCCGATATGACATGGTTCGAAGTATGATTTATTATCGTGTGCCCACCAGTTCGCACAGCAACACATATCGATCCGATGCGGCAGAGTTAACGAGGAAGCAATATTCCTCAACAAGCGTTCCCCCTCTGACATGTCTCAGTCGGGTTACTGGAATTACGATCTCTTTAACCACACAGATCATTATCAGTTATCATCTAATCACCCCGTCGAGGCAGGGAAGAGAATTTTTTTGATGGTGATTCAATACAATACCCTGATATAACTTACGGGAAACGATAGTCGCCATCATTCGCATCAAGCTGACAAGCGCCAGATGGGTGGAGCGGAAGTAAATGGTATCAGCGCTGTGGTCAATCAAATCCGCGGACTCCCAATTGCCTGCCGCCTCCTATGGTCCTGCTAGCGACATGCCCTCCGTCTGCTCACGACCACCACTAGTACTAAGTATAGTCTAAGGGAGTTCCAAAGGGACACCCAGGTCCTTGCGGTAGTATTATCCACGTGGCGCAATTCTATTACCTCAGTTTTCCATCGGATGCTGTTAGCATAACCTAAATATTGTCACACCCTACCGTATCCTCCACCCTCCAAGAAAATCTTTAAGCGGCTGACAATGGCGTCTAGCCCGCTTAGCCACTTCGCTAGCTCAATGAAGAACTTTTCCTTGTCCCCTCCTTGCGAGATACGAGCGATAAAGTCGCGGCGGTAAGGAACCGCCCTGACAGCAACCTGAATAAGTAACCGGTAAACCGACGGACCAGCGCCCCCACAGCGGGGCAGAATAGCAAGAGTTGACGTACGATGGCTAACGAACGCACGACAAATGAGTGGTGATGCCCGAGCACTTCATCGTACGAGCGCTTGAAGCACACATGCAGCTCCACCGAAGGATCATTTTGCATGTGCTGCAGCGCTTTGCACAGAAACATGAGACCACTGATATTATTTTCAATTTGTCGTTCGGGCCCCGTTTTCCACCTTGATTAGTGATGTGTTGTAGTGGGACAGGGCGTGTCTCTCACCGAGTTAGGCGTACCAGACAAGCGGTTCCATTACGAACTCCTGCGGACGTTTCGCTTCTGACGAGATTCTCGAGCGTTGTCGAACTCTGGGAAGCATCTCGATAACGCGTCCGAACACCCTGTAAGGAGCAAGATATGAACATGTAACTTCTTGCGGGAAGGGAAAACCATGAATAGAAAACAACGTTCCTCAATGTTGCCCTTAATGTCTGCCTGGACAAATCCGAAGACACCAGAACCGAGTAAATCTGTAGCGGCTCTAAATCAGGGAAGATTCAGAGTTGGGGAGACGTAATGGAAAGCGTACCAAATAGCTTCACAAGTCCGTCCGAGGCTTCCAGAAAAGACGCAGTATCCACCCCGTGTTCGGTAATGGGAACGTTAGAAAACGACTGGACGGTGGTATTTATCACCATTCGTCGAACGAGGAAGGAGATGGTCACTCACTCGCACGGTCTCGAAATATGGTCGTTCAGACATGGTATGGAGAGAGAAAGGTCTGTGGGCGTGTTCGCAGCCAACCCAACTCCCTCCACCCATAAGGCCTCGTGCACAGTACAGCAACCTCGAGGCTTCGAATTTCCACCCAGTGGATGTGGCGCAATGACATGTTCTGAGACAACGTGAATAGCACAAGGGTAGGGCGTACACATAAACAGAGTTGAACTAAAGTTAAATTTTCAGGGCTCGAATTAGATAATTTGGTAATTGAGGCGATTAGATGCACCAAGTGAAACAAGTCGATCTGGACCTCCGGAATCTTGCCACGGGCCGTCCAGGCCCGACGGTTTTCCTCTCCTCCGCAATTTTTCCGACTCCCAGGGTTACCATTACATCGCCCCTCAGTGGGGAAATCTCTTCAGCGTGCCAAGATAGGGTCTGCTAAGGTGCGACTTGCATATCTTCTCCCGGCTCGCTCAGTTCCCTGCTCGACCCGAGATTATCGGGTTGTGAAACCGCGTGTTCGACCCGGTTTTCCATGACACAAACCGATTTTCCGCATTGACCTCCCTTTTGGAGGCCAAGGTAAGTGAGAGGGCGACCGCCTAAGTGTTGGTATGGTTCACCCTGGTCACGGAAGAGGTTGCTGCTAATTTCGTCTTTGGTAGCATATCGGTACGCCCACTCATCAGAGTAATTGTGGGTATAAAACTCGCTGTTCAACGCTGGATGTATGCATGGCGAAGCGGTCGTTTTGGTACCTTCTCAGTATAGTGTTTACCCATGACACACGCGAAACTCACTTGGGAATGACTCTTGAGGCTGTGAATCTCCGTCTTCGTCATCGTCCTCACCGAGGGGATCCTCCGGGGTATAGGGGCGCACCAATCGGTGTGCGATTACTGCAGTCTGGCTCTCGTAGCGGTCTGCGGGATAGTGTATCACCTCATAACTGTTGTCACCGAGAGTTGGCACGACGACGTCGCAGGGGATTTGTGGTGTGCCATTCGATCCCTGGATGACCTTTACTTTTGCACGCTGCACAAAAGTCAGTGAATTTCACAGTTTTATTATTTACTTGCGATTTACTCACCTCGAGCTTCTCGATACCGGGGCATTTACCTCTGTGCTTGAGCCATAAACCGGGATAATACTTTGACCTCTTATCGAGGCTGATTTCCTTTTGGCATCCCCCACAAACGACGCTTTTCGTCGTCACGTTCCTCACGTACTCGTCCTGCTCGAGTTCCAGCTTTCGTTGTTCCAACGTCCTCCGTTTCCTCTCACAGCCCGACGAGATCCAAGTGCCGTTCACGGAGCCGACTGACTCTGTGGCAGTGAATGAGTTGATATGCTGTTTCGACATTGCCGGTGGAGGTAAGATGATCACGGTGTCGGGGGGGGAAGGAGGTGTGCATGCCATGCGGGCTGGCCACCCATGTGGCTTTGCCGGGCACGCCTTCCAGTGCTCGTTGACCAGCTTGCTGACAACACTCCACTCTGCACCTCGGTCGTATTCAATTACAGCATAGCATCTGCCGCATGGGATACGATGCAAGCGGAGCGATATCCGACGATCGTAACTCGACGCTTCGACGACGTTGTCAATGCGAGACATCGTGACGCGAGATGAAGGCTAACGAAAGGCAAAACTGTTGGATGGGGTCCGAGAGGAGATGCTCCAACAACTCGTCGCTCATGTCCTGCTTTTGACGTCCACAAATCCCACCGCTTTGTTTGTTGTGAAATGTGACAAAACAATTGGGATTGTGGAGGTTGCTTGGCTGGTATTGTGCCCATATCTGGTGACGGCAGCTCTTCTCGAATTTCCCCCACACACGAGAACGTTGTGCGATTGGTATGTTTGTTGCGTTCCCTCACGAAGTTTCATTCGATGCAGCATCACTTCCCCAGGTAGGTAGAATGCAAGTGATCCAGTTATCGTGACAATGCTATATCAACTTGATATCAGTTCCCCTTCGTCATTCCATCTGTTTCCCCAGGCCGCCTCCTTCATTCCTCGGAAATTATGCTACACAACGCTGCGGCGGTCACCGATGAGAAGTTCTTTACGCCTCTTTCCTCTCCCGTGTTTGGAAAACCACGGTTACTTCTTCCTGAAAGCACTCTTTCCGTCTTCTAGCGTCTTTTACTCAAAACGACAACTCTTCTATACCATCCGAAGTGGTCACTACGCCTGGGTGTGCAAGTGGAGTGGTTCATGCTACGTGCTGCTGGAGTTCTGCCGAACTTTGTGGCCCATTGAAACCTGACATCATTCCATAGGTGCCGTCTCTTCGACGTGACAACGAAGAACACCACCACGGTTCCTGCAAGATCGTTGTAGTTTTCTGTCAAGGGCTCTCTGCGCAGCCTTGACGTCAGGCTATGCCGGTAGCCGTGGTCCGAGAGACCGATTTTGGTTGGGCGCAAGTGTTTTTATCCATGCGTTAGCATGTATTGCAACCTGTTCAACGCGGCTTTGTATGTTCTGAAATGCGGCGGCCGTAGTAAGTATTGGATAACTTTCTCTTTGTGCTCTACGACGTCTGGGCCTAGCTTTGCTATGAACATTCCCGCGGTTAATAAATGAATCCAAAAACGGCGCGGTGGCAATTACGGTTGATTCGGATACGTAGCCTCTTGCGGCGAGCCGAAAGGATATACTGTTCTTCAAACGTTGATGCTACCAGCCCTTGTCACCTTCATCTGGACCCTCGAAACGAGGAAGGTTTGAGTTTTTTTTCCGCTACTGCTGCTGACAGGCATCCCACCGTCCTTCCTCCCTCTGTTGACAAGTCAAAGCTTGGCAAGCTGATAGTAAGTATCGTTGCGCGTCCTGCACCTCAGAGAGGGTCCTCGAGGGGAGCATTTTGGCTGCTTTTATGGCGCCGCTGAGTGTGAAATGTCTCGCCGGGCGCAACCGTTTCAACCGTGCGCTCCCCAGGCAACGAGCCATGATACCCGGAGTGAGCGCTGCACAGCGCGATACAACCTGGCAAGCCTCTAAGAAAGTTGACAGCTGCGAACTGACAGATTGGTGGCTCTGCTTGTTGAATGTCAGATTTTATTTCCTTATTTCCGGTTTTCTCCTGTATTTTTTTATATAATCGATCCTACCAAGAGAGGCATCGCTCCGACAATCCAGTCCATCATCGGATTTTCACGCCACCCGGAACATTTAGCTTTCTCCCAGGCGAGAACCGCGCGCCCTGGAATCGTCCCCTTGTCCCCGTCCGACCTTCTTTCAATGCCGCCTGAGCTCACAAAGGCCAAGCTGAAGCGCAAGGCCAGTCGCAGAGAAGTCGAAGAGTACAGATTCGATGGTGGCCATGCTCGCGAAATAGAACAGAAGAGGAATAACGGGCAGATCTCGTGCGCTGAGTGTAGGAGGTGCGATCACCGCGCGTGTTTATGCACTAATCCCTTTACACATTCTGACCTTATACCACTTCCCCAGGTTGAAGATAAAGTGTGACAAGCAAATCCCCTGCCAATCATGCCAGGTATGTTTGTCTGTCCCTCGTGGATACCTTACTCATTTGTTCTTCTTTTCCCTCGCGTAGCGGAGAGGGTGCGCAGCATTGTGTCCAAATGGTGCGTTGTTTCATTGTATCTTCATGCTCCCACTTGCAATAACGGTGGGATTTTGTGGTTCAAACAGGCAGCTTGTCCACTGGCCAAGGAACCCGGTATGATAATCTGACCTTTACCGGTAACTTTGTCTCTAAGCGCTCATGTTAGGTTTGTTCTCGCGGCAACCGAGCACCTTCATCGCCGGATAGCTAAAATGAGCGAGCGGATCCGGCAACTCGAAGATGCTCTAAGCGACCTCCAATCCCAGCACTCGACGGAGCCTCACCCTCTCCTTCGCGAAGACCTTTTGGCAGTCAATCACAAAGATGATGAACCATCCTCCCCGCCCGAAGAATCTGGGGCTGCAAGCCACCCTCCAGAGATATTAGATGCATTTGGGACGCTCTCAATCACCGACCATGGTATATCACGCTTCTTTGGGCCAACTGGTGGATCGGAGGTGAGTTCTTTCTCTTCACAGATGGTGCACATTTCCCATCTTATTTAACGTGATTCCCCGCTTTATGTTAGTGTCTCTTGATGGCAAGTCTTCATCCTCTTTTAATGTTGGAATATCCACGTTCATCTTCATTATCAGTCGGACAATATGCCCCAACATGACGGGGCGGACTCTTCAACGCCGGATTCGGCGAGGGACACGGACATCACCCCATTGCCTCAGGAGGCTCGAATGTTTTCGCAGGCGTTCCCATTTACCCCAATAGGACCAACTGCTGCCGTCCGTGAGTTGATAGAGGGACACTTGCCGAACTGGGAACGCGCCAGTTACTTAACTCAAACCTACTGCGAGCAAGCTGGTTGGTTATATCACGGGGTGTCCAAGGACCAGATCATGGACGAGCTTCTCCCGATATATTACTCGAATGGTCCCCTCAAGGTGACGGATGACAATAAGAGCGCCCATGAGCTTGCGTTGCTTTTCCTCGTTTTCGCAATTGGTGCGCTTGTTGATCTGACCCAGGATCCAGCGAATGCGGAGGCAGAGCACTATCACCAAATTGCTCGCGCGGCGATATGCTTGCAGCCCGTGCTGGAAAAGCCGTCCTTGGTGACGATTCAAGCACTTCATATGCTTAGTATTTATAACGCCATGAGTGGAAATGAATTGTCAGCGAAAGAAACCAGTATGGAGACCACATGGTCGTTGATTGTTCTTGCCGCGCATCTATCCCAAACTGTGTGTCTCATCTCCTGAGAGATGTCCATGTACTTGGTACTGATTCGCTTCCATTTTAACAGGTTGGGCTCCGTGAGTATCTCATCCACTGGTAGATTAAAGAAGCTTGTTAAGACCTGACTTGTGGGGTTAGATCGGGACAGCACACGATGGGGCCTGCCTGACAAAATTGTGCAACGTCGCCGCATTCTCTTTTGGGATCTCTTTGTTGCAGATGCGTGGCATGTAAGTGATAGTCGTGAGATCACGTACCTATGTGGCTGACACTTTATTTCTCGACCTAAAGAGTCTTAATACAGGCAGACCACCAAGTTTTTCCCTCGCTTATATTGATTGCCGATTTCCTGGGGGTGGGAATGCCCATGACAGGGAGCTGACGGACCTTCATACCGTGTGTACGTGACCATGTGCTTGTTTTGTACCTGGACTTACCGGTTTTTTTTAAAAAAAACTTTGTCTGTAGTTGAGTCATGGGGTTATCGGTTTGCGTGCGAATGTGTGGCCGAGGTTGCCGCACGCACCCTGACTGCTGAGACACCTAGCTATGCGACGATTATGGAACTCGATCGTAAAGTGCGCGAGTTCCCGATACCTGAAGATGCAGCACACGTAGCCGCGTCGGTGGCAGGCCCCGTGCCGGCCATCGAAGCGGACGACCTGTCACTCTCCGACTCTATGAGCCGTTTCGTGATGGCACATTCTCGGGAAGTTAGTAAGTCGACTTCTTTTCATTTGTTGTTGTTGAAGTAGTCCTTATCACCCCAATTAGTATTACTTTATTTGCATCGAAGTTTCTTCGCACAGGCCATCATAGAGAACCCCGTCAATCCACTCAAGAGTCAGTATGCGCCATCGTTTCTCGCTGCTTATCGGGCCTCTTCGACTATACTGCACACGGTAGCAGCGCAATACATGGGCTACCCTCAGCTTTGTGCACGGTTCTGGTCGACTTGGACGTTTGCATTCTCGGCAGCGGTTCGGAGGTCCTTCATTGTGCAGTTCGTGGTTCACTAATAGTTTGAAAACAGATTGTCTTTGGTACTATCGTGACTCGTGGGCCTCGCTCCCCTTTGGCATCTAATGCGATCAAGGAGCTCGATGCAGCCTGCGTGCTCTTCTCGAAAGCCGCTGCGTACAGTCGTAGGGCAGCGAAAGCACTCGTAAGATTTTTTTCAAACTCGACGTTCTCTTTTCGCTTACTGGTCGAGTCTTACAGCCGATTCTAACCAAATTAAGTGAAAAGGCTCACCACGCACTGGCTGCAACGCAGAACGAGAAACCCTCTGGCCAGTTGGGTCAACATTGGACTTTCAAAGACGAGGGTGACGACGATGAACTTGCGATCTTTGCTGGGAGAACGCGGTTCGTGTCGACTAGGCGCCGGGCGGAGTCCAAGGGAGCACCGGAGAGCATACGTGCGTCTGGATACATATCATACCCAGGCAGCCTCCCAGAACCGTCGAACTCGCAGTTGTATCGGCCTGAGGGTTCGACGACTTCTATCGACCGCTGGCCACATACTGAGCGAGATCCACCTCACTATCCTGTCCGACCTGGGGAATTTACCGACGCTGTTCAACCACAGGCTATCCCTCAGTGGCGACCACCACGACGATCTCACTATCCATATACACCTCAGCACCATCATCCTCCCCCACCGCTGGCATCTACCTCCCAGCCTGCCGCTCCTCCGCATGCGGCGCACAAGCATTCGGCAGTGACGCCTACGCCGTCCTATTCCTGGACTGCCCAGCCATCCTCTGGTGTCTCCAACCAGTTCGGCTCCGCGAGTTATTCGGCAGCTGCTGTAAATGGGGTGACCCAATCACACGGTTATCCAAGCCACCATCACCCACACGCCTACGAGCGACCACCTGCAGCGGCAACATCCACCGCTGCGAATGCATACCCACAACCCCAGGCTCAACCGTCGCAACAACCTCAAACACAACCTGCGGCGGCGACGCCCCCTGAGTTGACGGAGCTTGGGTTGGTATCTCAAGATTCGCGATTAGACGAACGCTGGACGTCGTTTATGCGCGAGTCTGGATATTTTGAAGGATTTGGTTATCGGGGTCGGTAGAAGGGCGCCTATACCCGGCGTTGGGTCGAGGGACGCCACTGTAAGTCCCATAAACCGAGTTTCGTGGACCCCTTGCTGAACGTTTTTCAGAATCGTTTTCGTTCATTACCACCCCGACTAAATATGCGTTTCATCCCCACTCGAGGTACCTTCGTATGTATCACAGTTGAAAGTCACCCAATACACGGCTCGTGGAATCTGTATCGTGATATCTATCTATGCGGCGTGGTATATACATATGCTCTATTTCTGTGTTTTTACGACAGTTCATTCGTATGGTGTATCCATTCCAGAACGAATAAATAGGTGATCCGGTGACTGGCTCATTCAGAGGGGGATGCTGCAAAAAAACTTTTAATGGTTTCAGATAACTTGTCGAGAAACATGGGTTCGAAGCACCCTCAGGGATGCGCATAGCTATGGGCCCGGTTCGCTGGGAGGGGGCAAGGGAAAGTCCTGCTGTGGACCATGGTACGGACAAAGCGCGCGCGACGCATCTGCGAAACCAAGAGGCATACACTCAGGCTACGGAGCTGACAACACTAAAAGGCAGGAACTAATGACAACGCACCATCAAGCTTAATGTGTTCGTGAATTCCTTGCAAGTCCTCGACAAAGACGACGGACATGCCGCTGCTCCCCATCAATCACGATGTCGGAACGAAAACCGTGCGAGAGAAGAAGAAAATGAGTGTGAGATGATGTCGTCCGTCCGCCGACTGGCGTAGAACCGTCACTCACGCGTGAAGATGCCATTCGTTGTGGCTGAACCGCATCGGATTGCCGTCGAGATGAGATCCAGGAAGAAAAAGAATCATCAGATACGCGCCGAATGCGTTATTTTCCTCGTCATCCCACTCTAAAACACGGGGAAGAGGACAACGGGACTCACCAATGAAGCATCCAAGGTCCAGGATTGTCCGTGATGAACCGAATAATGACTTCGTCGTCCGCCATCCCAGTGCTCACTGTGTCTCTCATGACAGGCCGATTGTAGTTGCGGTATGGGCCATCAGCGCTCTTGATGACCGCGAAATGGTGCTGTTAGAAGGATACGTTCATCCCTCCCATCAAAAACGGTTGTGGACAAACGTACGCCATGCAGGTGGAAAGGATGCTAACCAAAAGAAGGAAGCACGCGCCGCGGCAAATCATGATCAACACGTCAACATGACAAAAGATGGACACGCACGGGTCGGCCTGGTGAATCTTTGGCAGAAAACGTGACCTCGATGACTTGATCCTTTGGAAGCGTGTACACCGACCCTGGTGGCTCGATCTGCGACGGGGACACCGCACCACTCAGGATCTGTAGCAAGATCGGGATGGTGGGTGGCGTGTACTGAGCACCGTTGATCAAAAAGTTGAAGTCGGACATGTTTTTGCCCATCTCCAGATGGAGTTTGACGTCCGGCTCGGCCTGCAAAAGGCGGCTCGCTGGGGGCACAAGCGAACGCAGGCGCGACTCGGTCAAAAGATTTTGAGGGGCGAATTGGGCTTTATCTCCGGGTAGCTGCGATGGCGCATTCGCATACCTCAAGATAGCCCGGGTGGTTGCGTCGACGGGTTGATTTGGAACCGCATGGACCCAGTAATTGTCGGGATGCTGATCCGAATGGAGGATGAAAGAGTAACGTTGTGCAGCATGGACCTGGATAGAGTCAACCGTGTAAGGCTCAACATAGTTTCCGTCCACCTCGATGACCGTCATATTGTGACCATCGATCGAGAAGACATAATTCGGTTTACAGGCCATGTTCAACAGTCGAAAACGATAGCGTTTCTTTGGCTCGACGTTGATGACTGCGTGCGGGTTCTCGCACTCGTTGTTGTAACAGCCGACCCCATTTATCAACACTGAAGCAGGAAAGACTTGACGATGCACTTGAGGGGAAGGTACATGGTACCTATGTCTTTCAGAGACGGACCGAGATCGTTACTGGCTGGCTTACCAGTCCATCAGAGTGATGACGGTTGATTCTATTCAAGGTAGGATTAGCCTAAGTCTCAAGCACAATACATGACGTACCGTCATCAACATCGTAACTCAAGCGATATGGATCATCGGGATCGTATATGATGAGAGGACCGCGAAGGCCATCGCAATACTGTGCCCCGTAGTGCGAATGGTACCAGAACGTGCCCACCTGGTGTCCCGCGGTGAAATTGTATAGGAATGAATTTCCAGGAGCGATTGGACATTGGGTAACATAGGCTGAACCATCCATTTGGTTGTGATTATGCTGAGATATTCCATGCCAATGCTGTCAGTGGCAAGGACATCAGCAAAACAACAACCACGTGGAATGGAGAGCGCTGCTAACAATGGTCGTTCCCATGAGCATGGTATCATCGGTCAGGTAGCTGGTGACGTTTATTAGGAAGTTGTCACCCTGGGCGAGTTTGTCGTCACATTCACGTATATGCGGAGTAAGGAGTGTCATACCTTTTGTCCGGTAATGATTGGTCCTGGTAGAGAATTTCCAGCAAGGATAGCACTGAAACAAAATGAATACCTATGTTAATAATGCAATGTGGCTAGACTCACGATTTCGTGAAACCATCTGGGGACACAATGGCATTGACGATGGGAAGGTCGCCTATGGGTCCGATAGAGGGGTGGACAGGCAAATAATCAGGTAGCGCGACCTGAGAACTTCCGAACCAAGCCATCAGAGGCTCGCGTAACTTGAAGAAGGAAAAGAATGAACAACGGACTGGCGGTGCGGGGTGAATAGGGCTCCAATGGCGACAATAAAACAGTTATATATACCCTAGGCTAGGGCAGCTCGGACTTGAAATTTCCCATGCTCATTCAATGTCGTGTGACACGGCGACCGATGCCACACGTCAGCAGCACCGTGACTGTTGAACGTTGAACCTCGGGAATGTAGTATGTGCCAACCGAAAGATTGTATCAACGTAGAGCTTGCACAAAGTCGGTTGAGCACGAGACGATTTTGCGCATAGCTTTGAGAGCCCGAAGGCCTCCGGGTACTGGATTGATTTATTCCACGCACATACGAAACCAAGCAGAACGTGTCAAGATTACAGCGAAAAAAAAGATCGTGGAATCAAGCTAATGGTGGTGGTCGTGAGACGTGAAATCCTATGAAATCCAAAGACGGCGATTCGCTGATGGGCCACCTTTTTACATTACCTGTAGCTGGTGTCCAACATCTCGGCGACGTCCGACCCAAATGTCAGCAAATGACTAGGCCGGCATTTGTAGCGCACGACGTGATGCTAATCACCGGAGGGGAGGTCGTCGTCGTTGACATTCAGCATTTGCCTCGGACTGATCTCGGCCCGTTGAACCGTTCCGAAGACGCGAAGAAACCATCCATCTAACCTGCCAGTGACTGGACCTCATCGATCCTCGGTTCAATTCCGAAGCTCCACCACCACTGGCACCCAAGGTTAGTTGATTAGACTAGCCGCCTCACAACCAGCCAAGGTAACCATGATGTGACCATCCTCATTGTGACTTTCATCTCTCCACATAATCAACTTTTCAGACCTGCCACGTCGACTTGCGTGGGGACACAACATAGCATTCACTGCACGCAACGATGGGCTTTCTTTGATCATGAGGAATCGGTGGGTGCTTTTAGGTTTTGATTACGTCTCTTTCCATGGAGAGCCTGTCCACTCACATTCAGTATTCGCTGTTAGAGAGGAAGAACACCCATTAAATTATTAGTCAGTCATTGCCTGCTCAATCGTCTTGTGGGTAAGTATCAGCTCACCGCATTACGCAGCGTGAACCGCTAAAACAAGAGAGGAACCCATTTCAAGGAGGATTGCATCGGCTGAGTCTTGGCGCACATTAATACTGGTAACCCTGAGATCACCGCCATCCTCTGGATTCCCCATTTCAAAGAGCGACAGTCACACTATGCGGTATCGAGATTACGCAGTTCCTTCGTGCCGGATTCAAGGCGATCGCAAGATTGTCTTCGCTGAAACAGGTGTAGATCCCCATTTGCCCACTGCCTGGCCCACAATGCACACATGGTGCAAGAGGTATCCCCATGGGGATAGTTTTCTCTCGAAGAGATTCTATGGGAGATGCTTGCGCAACACCGTGCGTGAATCCGCGGAAAGAGTGGCTTCCTGGTGTGCGCGTAGAGATCCGGCTCGTACTGGCAGTTCTCTTGGCGTTATGCGTTCTCGATCAATCACTGATCACGGTGCTGTGGATACGGATCTTAGACCTATACAGGGCCCTCGGTAATGATTGCACGGTGGAAGCTGGGAAGCGGAAATGTTGATCTGTTTCAATCACTCAAGTCATACCAGAAAAAAATTGGTTTGTCTCGGAAGGATCCATTGACTCACCAGGAACCGGATCCAGTTCTTCGAGTATCTGAAGGACCTCGGCCTGGCGAAGCAACCATGGGAACCTGCGACTGTGTGGCAGGTGATTAATGAAAGCCCACAATGCGTACTCATATTACACTGTGGACTACAGTCGGAAATATTCGTCCGATCAAACTCGGAGGGCATCGAAGATCCGATTACTCTCGCCTTGGTTCGACATGCTGCACGAACACCAACTTGTACTACCGGATCCTGAAGTATACATGTTTAGGAGACTCGCATAGCCAGGGGGATTTGATGTGGAACATCATATGTAAGAAAGGGCGTAACTTACTCACCGAGTGTTGACACGATTAGTACATGAGTTTGCAGGGAAATTTTTCGCAAGACGAAGTTGACGCCGATTATGTCGTACTCCGTGGATCTACTCAGACGCACAAGGTTTAATCATCACATGCAACCCAGAGTAATATTACAGCGAGCACACCACGCCTTCGTGACAGGAGAGCAACAGACAACCAGAGCCCTGTGGCACAATCTGTCATACTTGGTAGTGGTCTGTACTTCGAGGTTATGTCCTCTCCGAGTCTCCGTGGATCTACCTTGATCTCTGCCCACTACTGTATTAGTGCCACAGCACGAACAAGGTATGAGCTTGACCACAATGCACATTAAATTTGATGACGTGAAGCCCCTTTCCGTCAGAGGAAAATATGAGTTCCAAACGTGCTCCAGTGCAATAAGCATCGAGTATGGGATACTACGATATCGGGTGATCGTTTGTATACCCAGCGGGTCGACGACCAGCTATATGATCACTAACCGTCAAGGCTGCACAGTAACCGTGCCATTATCGTTGGAGCATCCATGGCCCGAGTGTTTGTGGACTGCAGCAAGACGTCACGTTTGAACCCCAATATCACTACCAATTAATGATTCCCGTTCCAGTCATGGGCCATCCCGTACTTGAAGGGGGTGCCGTTTTACTATATTCTCAATTCTTAGATTCGGTAGGAATCGAATCCAACCCTATCGCGATTGTAAGTGAAATGACAAGCTTTACCCAAACAGATCACCTTCTAGGTCTCCCAGCGGCCCATTGTGTTCGTTTTCCAGGTAGTTTGACAAGTTCGGCAAGGTCCAGGTTAAAGGGCAAATCCCGTGTCAATCGTATCTTAGGATTTCAGCCCACACAGAATCAGGTGTCAAGAATTTAATCATCTCGTCACGTACTCGCTGATACAACGCCTAGCAGGCTGGCCTTCGAAGGAAACAGAAGGCTCGGAAGGGCACTGAGGGAAAATGAGCACTGTTGGCAAGTTTTTGTTCACACACGACGGGGTTCTCTGAAGCGATATTGTCATCACGGATGTCTCTAGTTTATAAACGTGGAGGTCTCTGCTGCTTTTCTGCAGCCCCCACTTTCTTGGCTGTTCTGCTCGCGTTTTTACCCGAGTCGAAGATCGGATGCCGTCGTATGATACGATAAGCCAACTTGGGACTCAATACCTCGCGTAGTGGGCATACGGCGCTCTAACACAGATAGACGCCGTTGAACTCCTATAGCCTACTCGATCGGCCGGTCTTCCACACAGCCTCCCGTCCGTCGACGAAATCCGGAAGAGCACTCCACATGGGACCAGAAATGGAAGAGACATTGTAGGCCAAGTCACTAGGGGAGGCCGCTCGAACGCCGCGACAATTGTCCGATCGCTTACAGCAATCGCGTTCGCGTCCCGATTGCATAAACCGACATAATTGACCGGCTAATATAGGTAGGTCCGCAAAAAACCATGTGGGTTTTGCGTTCGAGCCTTCGAGTCTGACTCAGTCGCGTTTGATCGGCGGAAGTTGTGCGCATGCCCGATTCTCGAATTCTTTTTTGGCGTCGTGGGGCTAACGCGGTTTTTTCTTTTTTACGTCGTCGTCGTTTTTGAAAAACCGAACAAGGGCGGTGAAGCGAACAGACGGGCCTCGACTTTGTAACACAGAACATTCCAGACCAGGTCCCGTGACCGCGTTCGTAATGGTGGAGGAGTCGAAGACTTGTTATCGGGGAGCACAATGCCACCATCGTCCGAGACATCACGATAGGTTGTTCGAAGGGTGGTCCGACTATGAACACGAGGTTTCGATTCACGACTCCCTGCCACAAAGGCATTGATGAAGCAGGCATCTCCTCGCCAAGGCGCTCTCAATCCCCGATCGCGAGCTTACTGTTTGAACAAACATACCGTCTCCACGGAGTAATCTCTATCAGCCATCGGACATGAATTACCGTGGAAACTGGACGCAGTAGATGGTCGTAATCTGGCCAAACGTACGTACCCATTGATAATTTAACTTCACTGGATCTGGCAGGAAGATGACAACGATAAGGCCACGGTCAAATAAAGTGGTTTGATTTGCGAATAAGATAACAAAAAAGCGTCCTTGCACTCCTACTAGTACATGCTAGCTTTTTGACAACATAAACAACATTGATCAGGTAACGACAACAAGAGCATCTCGTGTCCAGCAAGTGTGAATGAGTCTCCGAGGGCGAAGCGTGGCGAGAGAGAGGAAACAAGCATGCAGGTTCAATGATATCATTCCTCCTTTATACCTGCTCCACGGGCGTCACCATTTAAATCTAGTGAGTCTTGGATAACGCTAGCCTTAATTCGTGCGTTTGGCGAGGGTCGTCGGCTGTCATTCGTAGTCGAATCCGAACGAGGCCGCTTGCGCGACGGAGGTGAGATGAGCCCGGTGCCATTCACCATATTCTTCTCGATAGTTCCACCACGCTCTGAAGGCGTGTAGTGATCCATGTCTCGATCACGCTCCCACGATAGCGCGTCTCTCCCGTTTGTAGGCGGGAGTATATGGAGTTGTTGTGCGCCGGGCTGCGCCGCACTCTGGGACAGGAAATCGAGCCAACTTGTGTCCCCAGATTGTCCTGGAAAGGAATGAATGGCGTGCGATGCAATGCGGGTGTTGGTTTACCCACCTGATTCCTGCTGCGGTGGCGGCGGTGCTTGTTGTTGGGACGGTGCATGTGATGGCCAGTCCATCGGGGCAAATTGTGACGGTTGCTGTGGCGGCGGACGATGGTCATCGCCGTTCTCCAAGAAGGCAGAAAGCAAATCCGGAGACTGCTGAGAGCGTGAGTTGGAACCATTCGGTGGTTGGCCGGACGGCATATTATGTCGCATTAATGTATGATAAATTCCTTGTAATTGGGGATCCTGGTGTTGAGGATATGTTGTTGACGAACGTGCGTTGTACGCAGAACTTCGTGACATCGGAGGCCCTCTCGAGGACGATGGAAAATCAAAGGATGCTGAAGGGAGAAATGGCTGTTGTTGACTAGGAGCGACGCCGAGATAATTGTAAGAAAGTTGGCCATTTTGCCGATAGTTGCTCGGCGGGTGGGCGGAGGTGGGAGAAGGGAGATATCCATTATACAAGGTATCATCAGGAGTGAGTTTCGGGTTACTACCTGCGCTGACACTAGGAGCTATACGATTCTTTTGAGAGACAAGTTGACCGCTGACAGGGAGTAACCGACCAGAAGAGGTATGACGTTCCGTTGAAATAGGAATCGAGGAACCACCGCCTGCAGACGGCAGTTGTGTGGAGTGATGAAGGGGCATAGGTGGTTGAGGGATAGTCATTGGCCTGTGAAGCGGGTAGTCGCTCATCTGCAATTGGGGTGAGTGTACGACACTTAAGCAAGACACTGGCACGAACGTCAACGCTCAGACTCAAATCCGCTCCTGGAGTAGAAACAAGTTTGCCGTTGGTTCCATACTCTTGTTTCAGTTTAGCGTCCAAACGTTTTTTGTTCCCACCACGTGGATTAGAGTCGGGGTCGTCATCGTCCGCATCATCATCGTCGCCATCACCAGCATCGTCGAGCTTGGTGTTTGCGTTGTTAGCAAAGTCGTGAGGAGTGCGCGTGTCCTTTTCACCGTCATACTATAGGGGGGTGGGTAAGAAAGTGTTCTCGAGAGAAGTGGGGCGACATACTCTAACATGGCGTTGTACAATGTCGTGAATGTCACCGGAACAGTATTGGTAAAGTTTCAAATGATGACCAGTCCGTTCCTCTGTGAGAGATCAGATGCATGTGAGGCGACGAACGAGGGAGTGTACGCACCAAATATGATGACGGCAACATCGACTGAACAAAGGACGCCGAGCTCGTACGCCTTCTTGAAGAGACCGTTCTTGCGCTAGGGTTGACAAGGGGGGAAGATAATAATATGAGTGCCAAGCCTGAGGTTAACAAAAATAGCTACAACGCTACCTTTAAAAAAGTGACAGAGCGATTACGCTCGTGCTATGTATAAGAAATATTAGCAATTGCAAGGCAAAGATGGAACAGGGAGATGTGTAAGTAAAATTGGAGACGGGGAGTCGAAGAGCGAGAATAGTCGGCTGTGATCAACGGAAGCGGGACGTACGGTGATGGGCTGAATTTCGATCTTTCTTCTACCCATTTCTTGAGAAGGGGGAAGTGCAGAGGAGGAGAGTGCGAGATGATGGGAGTAGGAGTCAAAGAGAAGGGCGACGAGCAGGATGGATGGGAGCCTTTTGGGTGAGGGACTTTGGAGTTTGTATCTTTCCACCGTTTGCTGCATGTAATTATTCCGCGACCGGGTGCCGAACGCAACAACTCCAAACCGCGCTCATCAGATTGGGCATAGATCTGGGTCATGAGATCGGCCCATCAATCCATTCCGGATCACTTCCGGATCACCGTGAGAACTACGGGGTCGCACAATATCCCAAAAGAGGATACTCTTCCGACTGAGATGTCAGCATCGGTTGACCAATCAGATTTATCCAGCTACTAACGCCTGTTTACTTTTCCCACTGTGATAGCACCGCTTCTCCGCAGCACAGACATGCCAGCCGATTTGTGTTACACCTCTTCTCGGCGACTGTTCAGCTCATTCCAGCCCTGTCTCTCCTCGCAGACTCCTTACCCTTTCCTTCATCTCCATGCACTCCTCGGGTGGTTAGCATTTCATATCCCCTCCGCAAGTCAATCGACACATCTTGTTCCGCCTCCATGCCCCGCTGACTCATCGCCATGGAATTACGGACTCCCGCGCTCACTCCTCGCACTCATCGGGACTTGATCAGGAATGGTCGCATGCGTCAATTGTTTTCCGGCTTCTGAAGACAAGCCATCATTGTCATGTGCGACGAGAGAACACAGCACACACTCTTCCACCAATCGAATTCGTGCCATCTTCGCCGGCATCCAAAGCCCAAATCGGCCACCCGTCCGTGCCTGATCGAATTCGGTCATACCGGCAAGCGACGTCGAACTTTCCTCAGGTACAACTCATGAACCACAAATTTATCGCAGTGCGCCAAAAATAATAGACTTGAATCCAGAGGTCTTTATTTATCCATCCATATTTTTATATCCTCTTGTTTTCGATCCCGACGTAGTTTTACCAGTACAACCGACGACCATCGATCGTCTCATACCATTTCACCTGCCTAGCCGAAACACCCATCTCAACGGACATGTTCGGTGTATACCGGCGCCCATAACATTTCAGCGGCCACCTTGTGGTGTGTGATGACTAATTTTCTCTCCTTCAACTCGGCGGCCACTCACTACGCTTTCACGCTAGTCTTCTGCCGTGACAGCACCTGCCCTACTAAGCCCTAAAGACCTAACCTCTCACATCCCGCCGATTTCCGGTCTTCCCGCGCTTTTGCTTCTTTCGCCGTGGATCAGGGTCAATAGTACATCCTCGTTCTACTAATAGTATCCGGCCGATGAAAACGAACTCGAATTGGAAACAACCAAGCCACCGTGAAATCCTCGAAAAGCACCGCGTCGAAGAATGGTCGAACAGCGTTACCCCCCTCAAAGATATTTCAGGACGTTCGTCCCTTACGGCCTTCTAATAGGTATACACTCTCTGCGGCTATTTAACCACTTATTTTTGCAGCATCTAGGATAGTTCGCAGGTCCGTGGACAAGGTCGGTGGGTTTTATAAGCCTCGCGGGTAGACCGTTGTGATCGTCTGTATTGGAAGTCTTACAATCATTGCAAATGAACACGTTGTGACTCCTTTTGCATTGCCCGTCCGGGGTGATCCGCTGTATCATCCACCTGCAGTGTCTTAAGATCTTATCCCCACCAGACTCATGTCCCACTGTCCAGCAGCCAGCGATCCTGGATCCCCCTCGTCTTTCCCCTATTCGTGCCGTCCCGATTTCTCCGAGCCTTGTGAAAATCGTTCCGTCATCCTGTCCATCTTGCATGCAATTTGTCCTTATACCCACTCCACTCCACCCATGGGTAATCAATTTCCATATCCGTGCTCTTTCGACCTCGTGCGGGGACGGACGACAGATGTACGATAACGTGCACCTCTCGTTGCGTAACGCACGCAGGGCAAGACAACTCGGACCATATGCAAAAGCGGTCCGGCCAACATACCACACGGGGCCACCATCATGGGTGTTTTCGCGATTGCGGGCAGCAGCGGCCCTAGGATCCCGGTTCCTGTTCTTCACGGTCAATCCCTCGGAGGCTCGGAGAAGAAAAAAGAAGACAATGTATACGTACCCATCATAGTACTGAGACTGGAAAGTGCCAGCGTGTGTCGTCTATGAACGCTGTGTCTGGCATGTGCGCGTGAAGGGGAGAGAGAAGAGAATGCATGAGACCGCGTGCAACAAGTGCTTCATGTGGCGCGTACACGTGGGGAACGTCAAACCTTCTAGGCTCAAGCTTACCAACCTTTACGTGACGGTGATGAGTTGGGTTTGTCAGCCTGAGGGTCTTGATCTTGGGCCGGACGAAAGAAGGCTGTTGGATCAGTTCTTCAGCACGTCCCTGCATCATGGGCTCCACAGATAATCGTGAGGCAAATCGCATGCGAGGCGGGTGGGGTTGGTTTGACATTTAGGAGGACTCGAGGTGAGGGCCAACAGCCCTGAGTGATAGTGGTGGTGGAGAACCATCGAGATCATGTTCGTGATGGCTTCAAGTTCTGGTAAGCCCTTCTCCTGGCCATCTCCGGAAGCTATGAACGAGATAGGTAGTGTGTATGAGTACTTTTCGATTGATTAACATGGAAGCTTTTCTTTGCCAAGGGTTAGCGCGGTCCATCGAACGAATGAGCGCCGTAAGACGGGCTGAACGTCCGATCTACGGGTTGCGTGGGATGGCTTGGATGTGGTAATTCATCATCGATTTCTCGTTCCATAGTTCACGGTCATTTCATCCCATCTCGTTTATCGTGTTCGAATCGGAAGGTCGTTGTTCCCAAGTAGGAGTCACTATGCCGGGCCGTCACTTGACCTGTGTAAGTTCGCCGTCCGGAACAAGGCGAAGCGAATAATCAGATGGGTCGGTGCCAGAATCCCAGCGAGCACTCTTCAGCTGTTCTGCCGCTCGAGGTCTGACGATCTGGATTTTACTCTGGAAATGTCATTATGATGTCTGCCCAATGTCTGCCACTGACCTGTTCCCACGGTGTCTCTTTGCGACGGTCTTATGATTACACGGTGTACTCGCCATCCATTCAAGGTTTCAGGCAGCAGTGTAACAGCATGAGAAGGATCCAGGTCTAGGTACAAGAGGAAATGTAGGTACCTATACACAAGTTTCACCAAGATTTATTGCCCCAGGGCCAAAGATCATACATTCGCTTACATCAAATCCCCGATAGTATCTCGACCGCACTACCATTATGATGGTATAGCACGGCGTATAGAAGCCGCTGTGGCCGCGACCTTCGCCTTTGTCGTTGCGTGATGTGCTGCGGCGGGATCACACCACCAAGTACCCTGTAAACGTACGACACACCGACATTTCCCCGCCGGCCCGGGCGGTTGATGTGTCCACTCCACGAAAGACTCCACGGGTTCACATGTTGACAAGCTTGGTTGATGTTTTACTTCTCACTCCTGATTACCTATGTGCCTCCTGTTGATTTGCAAGCCCGAGGAAATCATCCCAATGTCTGCACGCGCGCCCTCGGACTTGAGGGCGGGTTTGCCGGTCCACCTCTTTCTGCACTCTGCGATTCAACAACTTGAACGCCATTGGATGACTGAGGGGGACAGCGTTTGAATCCAACGAGTACTCGGTACTCGTCTCTGGTGGCGCTCGAACAAGTGCAGGAGGGCAAAAATACGACACGAATCAGCGGATGGGTATATTTCTGAGTACCGCGTGGACGACCTCAAGGTTTGCGGGTTTGAGTGCCCTCTTCTTCCGTCCTCGGGTCTCTCTCTCTTTTTTTTTTTTCTTACGCGATCGGACACCGCGCACTTAGCTTAAAGGTTGTTCCTCAGCGTCTAGACTGTTTCGTTCCTCCACCGGCGATATGCCATGGCTTCCTCGCCCGCGTGGTGATTAGGATCATTCCGCTACGAACTCGGACAGAGGTAGGGTTACTATCTCAAGCCAAGTGTGTCCGAGCCGCGCCGACCCTCAACCCTCCGTTTCCTCGATGTACCGTGGCCGTGCACAGGCGAATACACACGGTAGGCTTGACTTTCCCCTTCATCTTACCTTGTGTATTCTCTGCAGCGTTCGTGGTAATTTCCTCGGGGGGATACTCGCTTTATGCTGGTCTTCCAGGATCGGACTATCGCCAAATATGACCATAAAGGTATTGTGGGTGGATGATGCGTGAGTGGACATAAAAAAGAAATATAGTACACGGAGATAAGACTAGATTGTTCCAGGGAGCCATACAGATGCGTATTTAATCGTGAATCTGAACTACGCGCAGTGTAAGGATACAATGGTAAGATAGGGACGAAGACAGTAATCTTTATCGTGAACTGAGAGTGAATGAAAAATGACATCGAGTATCCATCCAACGGCGGGCGAGAGAGGTGAGAATCATGAACAGTGCCGGATGCGGGTGGGATTTGGAGCCGCGGAACCAGGACGTATCAGACAGAAAGGGGTGAGTTTCGGTCAGGTTCTGAGGAAGCATAACCAGGAGGTCACGCGCTTCTCTCGTGTTTCCCTACAGCAGTTTGCGCAGATAGGGGAACCTGAGGTTCACCATGCTAAAGGATGCGGATGCGAGTCGTGAGACCAACCACGGCAAAAAAGAAGACAGCTCACCGGAGAGAGGGGCGCCGGAGAGTAAGGCGGTGGACTTTGATCTCCAACATTCGCCATGCCAGCACCCGGAGTAACTTGGAGAGGGGGGGCAATAGGGGTAATTCTCTGCTCCTGCTCTTGGCTTGGAGCGGCGGCGGCCTGCGCTCTGGCTGTGGATGGGTTGCTTTGCGCTCTGCCCGGGAATGGGCCGCCGAGTGCTCCGCCAGGGGGTGGAGTTCTCTGCGGGTGGCCCGGGAATGTGGGCCCCGGAGGTTTTCCAGAAGGTACGGCAGCATACCCCGGATGCGGGATTCTCTGCGGAGGGCCTGGAGCTCCGGTTCCAGCTGCATCTGCGTTGCTTGGTACTGGGCGTGAAGACGCAGCCCTCTGCACTTGCCCAGGAGCTGTCGTTCTCATGACCTGGCTCATGGAAGCGGGTCTCTGCACTTGATCTGACGTGGGGACTCTCTGCACCTCGCTATAAGGTGCGGTTCTGGACGCTCGTTCTGATGGTGTGCTACTCTTTGTTGAACGTCCCGCGCTGCTCGGTGGGTGGTACCATCCTGGCATGGTGGATGCGTCTATGAGCGGCCGCTCGTTCAGCTGCCAAGCAGGAGTCGGATAGCTTTGTGGCTGTCCCGAGAAAATGGTGGTCTCTCTAGTGGGACGGCGACGACGGCAGGCTAAGACTATCATGGACAAGATGACGAGAATGAGCACAACAGCACCTGGATGAGTGGTAAGCAAACGCTGCAGTGCGGGAGGGGAGGGAACACACCGACTGCAATCCCAGCTATCCGCCCTGGCGTCAACCAGTACCGATAGGTGTAATAGGGGTAATCGGAAGACTTGGAGGCGAACATGTCAGTCGACCTGGTGATCATGGCAGAAAGAACGAGGTGTGTGGGTAAGTCTGACGAGCGCAGAGACGAGAACACCAACGGTTTGTGGTCGTGGAGTTGGGACTAAACTACCTCCGCAACGTGGATTTTGAGGCGTTCCCAACAAACTCGGCGGTGGCGCAGCCTCTTCTCCTAACGCATTGGTCCCCTTTCTTCGACCCCCACCTCTATTTCCATTCACTGTGATCGAAACACAGGTTTACTCGGGGGAATGGCCTGAAAAGCTTTTGTTAGTGGCAGCGCAACGCCACAAAGGTCACTCACTACATTGCATGTCCCAGTATGGCAAACTAGCCTTTAGTGGAGGACACTCTTCGATCGTCATAGACACGTTGAACAGGCCGTCGTCCGGTACTTATCAGGCGCTCGAGCTTCGGGTGCGCCAGAGTCATTTGTCCCGAAAGTTCTGTTGCCAAATGGTAATTCCGAGCCAATATCAATTTTTGACGGGATTTACCGGGACGATTGTCTGGGAATTCCACCGTAGAAATTGGTGCAGAAGTCCTGGAAGCTTTTGCAGAGACCCATATGATTTCTCGTTGAAGCTGTGCTGGCCCCATGTATCGAAATTTCGAACAAGAATGGATTGAACACCGACAGACTTCCCTCTGGCACTAGCGTGCGTGGGCCAGCCCAACGGTTCCCTTCTCGGCCCCGCCACAGCCTGAGATGGAACCACTGGGTTGCGCTACACCTAGCATCGACGAGCTTTCACTGGCAACGCTGGATGCAGAACAATGGGGACTGCATTGAGTTTGCGATGGCATGTGCGGAGTCGATCTAGATCTGTTCAGATCACTTGCCAGGTGTTCTTGACGTTTGGTATGTCCCAGACTCTCAGTCGGTTTATCTACCTCTGGTAGTCTCAGGTGACAGCTAGAGGGCGGCCGGGGTTCAAGTGTTTATGTTTCGCAGAGCTGGCTCTTGACGTTCCCGGGGGGATCATAGGAGATACGTTCGGTAGGGAATATGCCGAGGGCTGAGGGATAGTTTCAGACCACCCAACATCTTTTACACCGCCCTTCGGGTGCATCGTTCTGTGCAAAAGAAAGCAGCTACCATGCCGGCGCGGCAGTATAAATTCAGTAAGTTGTCGACATACCGAGTGCAATCCAATTGTCGCCGCATGATTCTCTACGTCTGAGAGACAGCTGTTACATGAAGAAGGCCGTTACTGAGCGACAAATCCCTGGCTTCTGAACCCTGCAAGGTCGACTCATCCGCTTTTCTGGCGTCTTGGACTTCCATTAATATCAGGAAGATGACCACCAGCAAATTCAAGTCGTGGAGTTGATCCGCGGCAGGAGCTCTCCTCACGATTATAGTAGCGAGTCCATGAGAGGCCAGGGATTGCGGGCACCCACAAAGGGCCTTGTGCATCCCGTTGCGGTATCAAGTACATTATCAGGTGCATCGGGTGTCAGGTACACTCTGAGCGTACGGAACAAGTCTGCCGCAGCTCGAAGAATCTACTTGCAAATTGTAAAGTGGTGCGAGATCGGACTGCCAATTCACTACCACTTACCTCCGGGAATGCTGCCACGAATACACGGGATTTAGATTACTCCCGGTTATGCTAATGCGATTGGGCGATAAACACAACGCCGTTTATGTTTATGCTATAGATATGTACGGTGTACGCCGTCACCTTTCGTCGATGCTAGATGTTCTTGACTCTTGCGGCCAAAGTTAGAATTGGTCTTACGCATGCCCCTGACACAGTCCTTGATATCTCGGACATGGACGGTTAGGAAGGGACACCTGGTAACAACCGATCTCGATACGTGAGCCCGGACCCTTGTTACCATTCATCTCGAGCTCGCTAACACTGCGGACGACACGTGGTTTGGTACCAGTAATCGAAACAGCGGTCGATTCGTCAGCTAGTCTAGTTGATCCGGTTCAATCGAGGGAAAAGCATCTACGAGATAGATGCCATGCAAAGACTTCAACGGGGAAGCAACTTGCCATTTGCCTCACTAGGATCATTCGAGCGCCTGGATAGGCGCAGCCTCTTATACCATCAACTCGATCCGTGGATGCGGCCCCACGCTGGTAGCATTCGCCTTAAGACCCTTGATCATTTTGTTGTGGACCGCCGAAGTCGTCGATGATCACATCAGCAGTTAGTTTATCTCGTTGACCTAGTGCGGTCGTAATGCATATTGCGAGGAATTTAAGTGGGCGCCTTTGATATTGTACCGCCTTCCTCGTAGGGTGCTTTCCCAGGCATCTACTCTATTTCCGTAAGTTCGTATTCGGATTTCCTGTGCTGGGCTACTCACAGCCCGTCCTTCAGAGTTTCTTTCGAAAAAGAATTGAAGTCGAATCGAGAGAGGCTTCAAGCTACTATGAAGATTATGTGCCGTATCACCGGAGAATAGTGCATATGATGGTGGTGAGGTGGTGAAGCTTGGAGACCATGATGCATGATGCACTGTAACGGGTGCGGAGAGTGAATGATACCTATTAGTTCAATGTAACGACATCGGAGACGAGTCCCAAAGTCGACACTAGCGGACTCGGAAAGGTGACCACTTACCAATCCTCCATTAGTAGCAGCCTTGATCTGGTGTTATTACACGACATGGTCGTCCTTGACTTGAATCATCGTAGTTGACCTCATGATCGTCGCTGTGCATGGCGATATAGCGCACAGCTTGCGCTCACAATGCAGCAGGGAAGCGTACGAAACGCTTGGAGGTGACGTTGTACTGCAAGCATTCCCGTAATAGGAGTAGCGGCCGATCCGCAAACTTTGTGTCTTATCAAAGCGTACCCACAGCCTGATAATACGCATGACTCATCACCGATGGTACCCGCAAAATTTCGTGAGCAGCTCATTGAAGCAGCCTTCCAAGGTACTTGGACTTTGTAACCGCAGTTGCCGAACGTCCTGTATTAATCACTGCGACGCCGCATAATCGCCCGCTTTCCCAAGCCAAAGAATATGCCTATTTTCCCCACTCCAATTTCCGTGTCGGTGCGGCATTGATGTGCACGGATGGCACCATCGTGAAGGGCGCGAGTATCGATAACACGGCATACGGTGTGTCTCTCTGGCCATTCGTATATCCTTTCGATAACGCCCAGTGATCTAATGTATCGCTTTTTTCTGATCGTTTTCAATGTCTTGTGTGGCGGTGGCCCGCATCTGAACACTGCCTCAATGCACGTTGAACCATAGGTGCTGCGACATGCGCAGAACAGACGGCGATCGTAAGCGCGATCGTAAGCGCCCATTCCCTTGCCATCGCTGGCGACCACTGCTTACCGGACGTTACGCTCGACAGAGCCAAGGAAAGAGAGAGTTTTGCGCGCTCGCCATCGTGTCGTGAGTAGTCATCACAGATGAAATAACCTGTTATGTAACGCACCTTTTGACCCGCTATCCTTATTTATATACCCACGCTTCGGCACCCGGGTCTTACGCGTTACTAATCTGCACTTTTGTGTGGCGGACAGGGACGTTGCCAACCCAATCTCACCCTGTGGCATATGCCGTCAAGTGATTCGGGAGTTCTGTGACGCCGATATGCCTGTTCTGCTCGTCCCTGGGGACTATCCCCGCAGAGACGATGGTGGAGAGACCGTGGATGGAGGTGGTGTCATTGAGAAGACTGTCGGTGGGCTTCTACCTTTGAGTTTGGGGCTAGAGGTGTTTCAGTGAAGCTTGTCTGGTTGAGAAACACTCGAATGGGTGCAGAGGTGGCACAAGGGGAAAGCCACCGTTCCTCACAACCTCTAAACTCAGGTCTTGGTGTTGAGGAATCTCCGTTCCGTGACGGAGCGGGTTAAACACATGCCCTCTATGGCGCGTCGAGGCGATCGAAACCTTTGATCCTAGAGCACATGATGCATGAAGGAGAAGTCGTCGAGTTGTAAACAATATCACCTGGTAAGTTGTGGTCCTCTTCGACAAGTGGCCATTGCCAGCGCTGGCCAAGCCAGGCTCGGACCAGATCTTCGCGCGGCGCGGTCGTCGGTTGAGATACGTACGCGTTACCATCCGGTGGGTCCGCGCGCGCGTGGCCGTGCTTCTTGGCAGTGCAAGCAGTAACTGTTTTGCTTCCACCCATCGAAACCGCCATGGCCGGTCTACCGCAACAGCATTCTAAGGAGAAATGATCAAAAATGATCCGCCAGTTGCAGCACTCACCTCTGGATAGAGTTTCATTTTTCCATTTTCTGTTTATCCTCACGATCAACTGGAATCCCTTAGTCTTCGGAACACTTAAAAAGATTCATGATCGGAAGCAGGCAAGGCCACCAGTGGCATGGGGTATCACGTCAATGAATTGTTTAGGGTAACCTAGGGTACTCATCGCAGTTTCATGAGTTGAGCACTGGGTGGCCGGAGATAGTTAGACTCGGATAGTACATATGGTACGTTTTTTTAGACTCGACGGCTGACGCTTTCTGTCTCTATCTTAGCGGTTGCATTGATTAGCTCGTGGCGACCTATCTTGACATACAATGGAAACATACCAGTGAGTACTGTATCTACCTATAACATTGACGATAGTGATGTATCATGCGCCGCAATCGATTCCATCATGATGGGGTACTTCCAGATACACCTGTCCCACGTATCACATCATGCATCATGACGTATGCATTTCCAGCGGCGCATTATTATGGATGGAGGCAGTGGACAGGGCGGTGGACCGGCGGCTGGGCCGCACATTGTGCGTTCCTCACACCGTAATAATTTCCCCCTTTACGACACTCTGTCACTCAGACATTGCTTCGTGTTCTTTTCATCGTTGACACTGATTTGCATCATTCTGCGATGGAATACCTTCATCTGACGGCGATCATCTGTTATCTTCTGAAGCTCGAGCTCTAACCATGGTAACGAACACTCTTGTCCCAGTAAACCTTCGTGTCACCTCTTGTCATCGACCCTTTGGATCTAGAACCAGCCTGTTTCATGTTTCCCGTTAGCACCCCTTACGCCGTTCTCCTGATTCAGTCACTGAGGCTGTTCGTGCTCTTGGTCTGTGCTTGATTGTTCTGCTTCAACAGCAGCTTCTAAATCAGCTACAGTGCCTGAGTGACAATCAGTTCGCATCTGTGAAACAGGTACGATGAAGGGAGGTGTCCTTGGTTTTACCGCTCCCAGTCTTTCCATTCCAGTTCTGCGTGGTCTGATTGTTCGTTCCGAACACCCCATGATTCCTGTCAGTGGGGATACGTGGCCGTCAAACAAAATCTCCCATGCTGATTTCGGTGACGAGCGCGCTGGCTGAGCTGTGTGGGAGAATATGACGGAAACCTTGAAGTGCTCCACGCTACCGGACTTGTCGCAAGTTTACGGCCCTGGCAGCTAAATGAATTGTCGGCGCAACTCTGTTGTTCGGTCCCAGAGTCTGAATCATCAATCTGATCCAACTCCGCAAGTTTTACGATACCGTAAGTGCTGCGCTTTCAATACTGAGTGTTGAATACTCGTTGAATATTGATCAGTCATTGTAACTTCTCGACAAACCTGTATGTAACGATTCCCGCCAGGCCCCCAACCTACGGTGCGGCGCCAATTTAAGAAGCTAAGTTACCATATGTTCTTTGCCTGGTATTCCCACTAAGCGGCCCTCTCTCGGTTTTGTGTCATCGCGAAATGGCTTTGTCCAAGTGGGTTAATGAGCCCCTTACCCGACTTCTAGGGCTACCTCTGAAACCGAGCCCGCCACCATCGTTCGAGAAGCTTCCTGCCGAGTTGATCGTCCTCATCTTCCATCGTGTTGTCTCGTCGTTTCAGCCTCCTACTCGTGCTTCGTCTTGGATCCACGTCCAAAACATCCTCTCCCAAGTTTCAACACGATGGCGGGCCATCGTCTCATCTACCCCTTCTTTGTGGACCCACATTCCAATCATCCCGGACCAACCAATCCATGTGCTCCAATCCTTCCTTCAAAAGTCGTCATCTCTTCCAATCTGCGTGACAATATACCCCTGGCCAGTATTACCCAACCACGTCACTATCGTATCCTTAGACAGGCAGCTTCACGCCCTCCTTGCCACGCAGGTAATCTGCGAACGGATCGTTTCGTTGAGAGTAGAAGCCACAGGGCTGGACGATCTAGTGGACCGCGTCGCACGCCGTTGGCCAGAAGCATGCAACGACCGTCAAATGTCCACCTTGAGAAGCGTGTCTTTGAAAGGCGCAAACCATACCGTATGGCACGGGTCACAGTTCTTTGACGGAGCCGTCGCTCCTGCCTTGGACACCCTCTTCATAGAGGATATGCCGATCGGGTGGTTCGAAGGGCCTAGCAAGGGCAAGTCACCACCCAATCTGACGACGATGGTGTGGAAACACACTCCCAACTTTGACAAGGTGTCGGCGTTGGAATTTTGTCAGTTCGTCTCTGCGTTTCCGAACCTCAAGACGGTGGAATTAGACGGACCGGTTGTTGACTTTGAAGCGCCGTTGTGCTTGGAGTCTAAACTCGGGGCGCTCAGGTTGGCATCAGGGTTGTTGCACTTGCGTTTTTTCCGGGACAGTGACACCGAGGTTCGCATCGCGGACGAATCCAAGACGTGGAGATCGTTGAGAGAACTCCTGGCATCGCCACAGCCATCACGCATGTCTCTCCCGGCACAGCCTACGACGGTCGCAGTGCCATAACCGCCACGTACCGTTTGCCTCCCAACGTGGTGCTTAAAGATGCGCTTGTTGGGCAAAACGCCTTCAATTGAGAAAAAGAGGAACTGGAAGGAGCCTGAGACTATAAATCAAGTCCTGGGTCTTAGGAATATTATGTAATTTACAGATGAGGTATACATGCCCGACTCGGAAGTCGGGACGCACGATGATAAATATAGGCTACTTCGTCGGAAACCGGAGCATCAAGCCTACTACTTCTATGTGAAGTCGGTTGCACCGTGAACAGGCCGACTTGATCATGCACGCCCGAGGCGCATCGAGTGCCATGACGAGTGTGCTGCAGCATCTTCCAATATCCCTCCCCGTCCAACTTGTCCTTGTCCGCCAAGCAAGCACATATCCACACCACCCCTTTCCATTTCCCACTCGCAAGAACCCGGCACCACATGAGATCTTTCACCTCCCTCCCAATGCATCACAACATGAGGTTAAAGCACGCTGTAAGTACCCATCGTCAGCTATCTGCGTTGTGTAACTTTTTCACCTCCATCGCTAACTTGAAACTTCTCGTCGACGACAAGTTTACGAGCTTGCCAAGGTATACCACCCCGATGTGTCTCATGGCCATCATGGCATTTCACCCTCTGTGCGTAACGCCCAATTTCACGCCATTACGCAGGCGTATGGTGTCCTCCGTGGTTCGACTCGCAATCGGGCCGTTCGGAACGCGTGGGATTCTTATGAGTCTCGTGACGACGCTATGCGCGCCGAGCTTCGACGCCGTGCTCGCCGATCGAGACCGAGATCATCGTCAACTGCTGCTGCTGCCGCAGACGCACACCATGGGTTCGTTGATGACGCCGACCTCCGGTATACGCTCGTAGCTTTGATGGTCTTCTGGGTAAGGTTTCTGCTTGCTTGGTTGTAGTGGATCGCGAGTTGACGCTTTGGACGTATCTCCGTCCGCCTATTTCACTGTGATTGGCAATATATCCCAGATCATCGCCGTCACGAGCTCCGTTAGTTCTCACCTGGACCGCGTAGAGCGCCACTCAAAATCCGCAGCTGCCAACCTCGCTCAGGCGCGTTCCGAAGCTCAAGTCCATGGGATGGAGCGGCGTAGAATGATCCGTGAACGTGTCCGGGTATTCCGTGAAGGAACCGAGACGGAAACAGGGGACCTTACATCCAGGGACGTCTGACTCATCGAAAGGTGTGGGGCGATGAGCTGGCATGAGCCCAAGGATGTGGATCTCCGCGTGTTCCTGGACAGATTGGGCTACGTTGGTGGCGCCGAACCCGCGGGGACCATACGAAGCATCCAGTCTTGTAGCAAGCAATGCCAATGTTCCAAGCTGTCTCTGTCATCAGCGTCGAGCGGAAAGACGGAGCTTGAATTGGTGAAAGAGTTGTAATTTCCTCAGAGCTGCCGGCCATCATCGGACGCGGAGGGTCATCGCTCGGCCCTCGAAGATCGTCCACTCTCATCGGAATTATCGTCTCTGGCGGGTGCGACGTTGATTTGCTAGTCCTGAGATTGAATGTTATCTTGTAACCTTCAAGGAACAGCATCTCAAACCTTCGAACGGAAGAGTCGTTACTTCGCCATGCACTGACAACGGACCGGTGATCATGACGTCCTTGTTTCATCTGTCTAACGCTTCAGACTCAAAGATACTAGTGATAGCATTGGCGCCGAGCTACATAAGTACACGGTGATACTCCTGCCTGGCTGTTAAGCCTTCAGGTTTCAAGAGCGCCGTGGTAGTCTAACTTCGAGGGTATTTTGACGCAATGGGGGCGAAAGCTAATGACGTACGATTTGATGACTCTTGAAGTACGAGCATACACAAGATGTGCTGGGAGGGAATCTCCTACATCTTTACGAAACCTCCAACAAAACTCATGGGGAAATTTTCGAACGTCAAACTTGAAGGTACGAGGTTTGAGCGCCGTATCAGTTGATGGGAATGAGATGTTGTCACTTGTGCCTATTTTAGCTTGCGCCTCAAGTTCGAAGTTGCCACTTCCCCGTGCTGCCACGATTGCTGACATTCTTGTTCCCATTGACTTTCCTGTCCCCATCGCATGGTAGGTCAGGATTGGCCCGGCCAAATGTAAAATTAGGTCATATAAATTCCATTCCGGATTGCATGGCCCATCTACTTCCTTCCTGCCAGTGTGCTCAGCTTGCGTGCTCCCCGTGTCCAGCTAGATTTCCGAAGGCAGGCGGGCCAGCACGACATTCTCGTGTCGCAGGTCGACTGAGCTGGGTAAAGCCAGCGACATATCACAAGGCCAGTAATCCCTGAAGCTGGGGTTCCCGAACATCACCTAGTTATCTGGTTGCTCGCCTACCTCGACATCTCAACCATGTCCACCAATATCACGAATCCTGGACCTACATCTCCTCCGGCCGCCCTACCGGTGTCGGCTGTTAATGCTGTTATACGTCCCTCATTAAACTCTATCATGATTGCGCACACTTTCTTGACGTTGCTCCTGCCTCTCTTGATTGCGTTGTTTTACTACTCAACTCCACACAGTCGCAAACGGCTGATCTTCATCCTCAATGTGCTGTCTATCATCCTGGCCTTCGTTGTGGGTGTCATCATTGACACATTGGCAGTGAGTCGAGATCCAAGTAGCCATCACACGCTTTTACGGACGTCTCCAGATTCATTCCATATTGACCCTTCAAGATCCATGGCCCCCATCGGTACGTTGCATTTTCGGCTGGCTGGCCCCTCGATGCAGGCTTGTCTCATGCATCTCTTATTCTTAACCAGGTGAACATTGCCATTGGAATCATTGGCTCTTTTCAATCAATACTGGTGGACCTCATCCTACTTGCTCGCCTAATCTCCGTCAATCCACTCAGTCACTTGGGCCGGACGCGCTTTGCTATCCTAACCTCTCTCCCGGTCCTCCTTAAGATTGGTCGTCTCGTCAACTTGATCATCTTTATTAAGGTCTTGGCGGACGCTGCACGCGGACCTTTCGCCTCCGAGTACATCGCTGTCGTCTGGGAGACGACGCCTTACCTGAAGATAGAATGGTCTGCTCAGATGGTTGATAACGCGTAAGTAGGATATCTCTCTCACAAACCCACGCGGGGATCGGACCTTGCGACGCGACTTTATCTTGATAGATATGCATCACTTGCGTTTCTTTGGACCATCCGGGGTCGAGGTATAAGACGGGGGGTCACGAGCAACATCCATCCGACAAGAGGCAAGTGGACCTTTTTCAAGGCATCTTTTGCCTTTCGCAAACCTGAACTGATACTCGAATACTTTTAGTGACATTTGCGCAACGGATGCGGACCCTCTCCCGTATCACGCTCTCTAACTTTCTCGTCCCATCCCTTTTCTCTGTCGTACAGCTCGCCGTGGTCTATTACAACATCAACATAATCACCGTGAACGACATCGTGCTCGTCAACAACATGCTCGCCGTGTTTGGTGTCGTCTTTGCCACCGTGTGGGCAGGCAACGTGCATCGACGTGAATCTGTTGCTCTGTGGGAGGGTGTATCTCGGACGACGACGGACGGCAACGACCCCGTGGCAAAGCGCTATCCCCGCGCGTTTGACTTCCCAGGACTTGAGACGTGGCGTGTCGCCAGTTCACCTCCAACGTTGACTAACGCACACGCTGGGCACGTGGAGAGCATCCTTATCAGTGCGCTTGGCGGGACTGGGTCGGAGAACTGGAGCAAAGGTGCGTTTTAGTCCGAATGCCAGTTCACGCTGGGTGTCTGTTCGTCTCGTTGAATGTGTGCGGTTTTTTTTACTGTAGATGTCTTGGCAGCGGCAGGAAGTTCTGTGGAGGAAAAAAGTGGATAAAGGCCTGGGTCATTAACGTTTAGCTCTAGTTGTATTCGTATTAATTTAATGGGTGCAATGGCGTCCACTGGCTGCATTCGTCAAGATCTCTGATACATACATCCACGTGATTCACCGTCTCTGGGGTCGGTTCGCCATTCGTGGTCGCGGTCCGGACGTACGACCGCACTTTCGGTGATTCAATCCGATTCCAATAGTAATACAAAGCCTCATCATTGGCTAGATATTGATACCGTCCTTCAATCATTTCCCCTCACAGGTCATGTCACAAATCGCGTAAACCACTCGTTGATCCCACGCGCGCTCTCTTCTTTCGACCAGCCTTTCCGACAGATGTTGAGCCAATACCAAACATAGGGCGATCGAGGAAGGGTCACTCACGTTCCTGTGGCACATCCGGATCTCCACGGACGGCAAATCCGTGTTTGACCCCGGAGAACACTTGGAAGTAATACGTCGACTTGTTGCGGACCATGATATCCTCTGCGCGTCTGCGTGCCGAGTGAGGGAACGTATGGTCCTCCTCTGCGGATTTCCGTCAGTTCAGTCAAATTATCTCTCGTCGAACATGATGTTGAGGCAATGGCCACTGTTAACCGATCACTCACCGGGACAGGAGAGCAGGAGGGGTCCTGGTGAAATGAGCGAAGGTGTCGGAGAGGAACAAACGATTCATATCGATGGATGACGTACTAGCTAGCTTCTCGAAATGGCTCTCATCGAGGAAGGCCGGGTGAGCGAGGGCACCTGCAACGACGGACCCATCTGCAGCCAAATCCATCACAAACGACGCTCCAAAGCAGTATCCTGCAGGATCTCATGAGCGCTCGATACCACTCAGACGGGTAGGACTGCCTCACCCACAGCACAGTATTTCATCGATTCGGTGCCTAGTCAACACGATCGGACGCAGCCGTTGCATTGAGCTTACGCACTATCCAGAAGGCTGGAGACACACCGTAGACCGCCTTGACTGCGTCGAGCCACTTGGGAATTGCTTCAATTGCAGGGGCACGAGCAGATTGGATCCACGCCTGCCTGTCACTATCCGGAGGGAGATTTTGAATTGCATCCCCGAAGAAATAATCAGGGCCGAGCACAAGGAATCCTAGACTCCTCGATCAGCACACATGCATACGCGGCCGAAAGTAAACGACAGGGCGGAGCTTGTCTCAAAACTCACCACACGACGCAAAGTAGTCTTGGAGCAACTTGTTATTGATGAAGAGAGGTCCGTACACGTCCGCGAAGAACAAGATGCATGACCTGGCCACTACACCTGAGGGTTCGGAGATGTACGTATTGAGCCCGCCGATCGATTCGATGCGCCCAAGGGGTGTTCCTGTGTGCTTTACACCACTCCAGCAGCATGTGCCAGGGGGACCAGTGAGTGCAGTCGACATAGTGATTGGGGTTTGGTGTTTCCAGGCTGTGTCGAATCATGTATACTTGCTCTGCTGACAACATTATCCCACACGTCGGGAAGCCACGTTGTCATGTGATGATGGGTATCATTAGACCACCCGAGGGCCCACGAAGAAAAGCTGGGAGATGGTATTCACAGGAAACTCGGGATATGCGGGCGGTCGTTCGGTCCTTAAGACCTGACAATGAGAAAACCCTTGTAATAATCGGAAGATAGGAAGATCTCTAAAATTACCTAGCTCCCACAGTGGATGGCGTTTCCTCAGGCCACTTTTCCTTGCACACTTGGTCAAGACACGCTGGAATTTATTGCCTATACTCAGACTGGCGGAGAAACGGTGTAACCAACGCAGAGTTACACTATATCGGAGATGGTCGTACGGTATATGCCAGAGTCTCTGCGAGTGCGTTCAAGGTTTTTGGAGGTTTGTGGGAGATGTCATGGATCACACCTACCCAGGCGATTGCATGAGCCATTGCTTCTTCCAAGGCAGACTTGGCGATTATATATGCGACGTGGTCTACATAATGATGGCGATGAGTGACTCACGAGTTGGTTCGATGGGGTCAAACACCTCGAAGATTGTTCCCGATGACCTGGTAAAAGTGTAAGTATTCAGGAACTTATAACCAGAGGTAGGTCAGAACCCCACACGTACCGAGACCTCAAGTCACGTCCGCGCAAGTCCAACATAGTATCATATACCAATGAGTGTATACAACACGATGAATTTACATCAACCGAATAGTACCTTTCTGTTCGAGGACGCAAACCGATTCTGGCACTCCAGAGGGCCGGTGTGACCACACCATACCGTTTCCCTCGAGCTCGATACCTGTGTTCGAGTCTGGCGGAACTGCTGGTGGCGAACTCCACCTGGGTGAGTGTCATGTCACCGATCACGAAACTGAAACCAACGTTGTTCCACCAATAATGCGAGTCCATTCATTGGTCCGAGGTGTGATCTCAATGGCTCTTGTTACGGTGACACAAGTTCGCCGGAAAACTTCAGTCTCGCTCGTAAACCACCGCCTTCCACCAGATTCTCGCCATTCATTAACGGGAACACCAAGTAAAATGGAGGAGCCAAACCACTAGAATATATGGTACCAGTCAGCCAAGTACCTAACAAGGCGCTCTATAGAAACGCACGACGGCTAGCAAGCACCGTCGACGGACGATAATCACCCCGCCAGCATGTGCCCCCGAGAACCAATGGGATGGCTGAGTGTGATCCGGTATAGACTCCGCACGTCATTCAGAAAGCCGCGATTCCCTTTGGCGGGTCTCTGTCCGTTCGAAGCTGTGGCACAGCTCTTGAAACAGGGTTGCTGATGTTTGGTAAAATCTTGATAGTTGACTTGGATGTTGTGGCAAAACAAGGACGTGGCAAAGTCACAGCGCAGTCTCCTTTTTCGTAACCCCAACACAACCCTACTGGCGCCTAACCGACACATACCCTACTGCGGAAGCGTAGTCGACACACTACTCGTCCATCATGGCATTCTGCCGTAGGACTGCTGCCTTGCTGTTAGCAGCGCTCGCGTTTCTTGCGTACATCGGGTTTGCCACAGCGCAAGAGCCAGAAGTCAGTATTAATCACTTCGACAATTTACCAGGCAGATTGTTTTTCTTCGAAGGGTCCCCGGTGCGTTGGTGTTCATGGACGTCTAAGTTCTAATGATCCTTAGTTTCACTTTAGAGCGTCGTCTATCATGACACGGATGCCAAAGATCTCTATGTATCGCAAGACGAGGGCAAGAACTGGAATAGGGCTGGAGGAATGCCGAGCGGCTCAGTGTCTATGGTCATACCACACCCTTTCGACAATCGTTTTGTAAGCAATGTCCTCTTCGTGATTCTTTCTGAACTCTGACATTGCACTGTTCCGCCCAGGCATTTGCACTGACGGAGGGGACAACTCATTACCGCACCGATGACCGTGGCAAAACTTGGCGCTCATTCGAGGTTCCTGCTCCTCTCAGCTATACGGCAAAACCACTCTCCTTCCATTTCGGCAAATGGGATCACATACTGTACCAGGGAACTGTTTGTGAGCGAGTGGGATGGAGTAATGTCTGCACTGACGTGGCGAGTATCCACAGATATATCATTCCTTTACGCCTCCCTGACATTTCTTAAGACGTTCTACACTACCGACGGATTCTCTTCGTCACCAAAAGAACTCCTGAAAGACACATCCGGTTGTCAGTTCGCGCACAGTTCCAAGGATTTCAAGCACAGTGCTCACGACAACCTAATATACTGTGTCGCATACGATTCGTCAAGCACTGGAACCTTCCACACACTCTCATCCTCTCGACTTTATTCCTCTTCTGACTTCTTCCTCAATCGCAACATCGAGGACCTCGGAATCGGGAAGAATGCCAAAGGCGTGGTAGCATTTGCTATCGTGTCCAAGTTCGCAGTTGTGGCATTGAAGGACCTATCTAGGAACGACGGCGACATGCAGCTGTATGTCACGGTGGATACATTGGAGTGGGCCAAGGCACAATTTCCTCACGCATCACAAGCTCGACTACGACAAAATGCATACACCATCGTCGAATCAACTATCCACTCCCTGGCCGTGGACGTGATGCTCCAAGACCAAAGTACGATTGGGACGTTGTTCATTAGCAACTCAAACGGGACCTACTTCGTGGAGAGTCTCAAAGATACGAATCGTAACACGGGTGGATACGTGGATTACGAGAATGTGCACGGGATTGAAGGTGTTGGCATTGCGAACGTAGTGCTGAATGCTCAAGACGTGGAGAGGAAGAATTCCCCAAAGAGGTTGAGATCCATGATCACTTACGATGACGGTGAGTCGCATAGTAGCCATCGCGATACTATGCCTGATACACTGTAGGTAGCAATTGGTCCCCCATTCCCGCGCCGTCGTCAGATAGTGATGGCAAGCCAATCCAATGCGACACTTCCAACCTCCAAGAGTGTTCGTTGCATTTACATTCTGTCACCAATCCCCACAATTTTGGACCCATCTTTTCTTCCAGTGCTCCAGGCCTTGTGATGGGTGTTGGCTCCATTGGGAAGCAGCTTGCTCCTTACGAGCAGTGTGATACTTTCCTGAGTACGGACGCTGGGCTGACGTGGCGCATGGTCCGGCAGGAGGCCCACATGTACGAGTTTGGAGACACTGGCGGCATCATCCTGGCCGCGAACGACGAGGAGATGACTGACATTGTGAGCTACTCTACTGATTTCGGAAAGACCTGGTACGTTGACTTTGGGATCCCTGTATATCCAGCTAATCTCAAGGGGATTCAGGAAAACGCTTGAGCTTGGTGTCAGTATGCGTGCTAAAGCGCTCACCACCGTCAGCGATGTGTCATCCCAGAAGTTCATCCTACTCGCCCAACTCTCGCGCAAGGATCAAAGGGAAGGCGACGGTCGTTATGCTGTGATATATCTTGATTTCGCTGGAACGCGATCTCGCAAGTGTGAATCGAAGGACTTCGAGAAATGGTATGCGCGTTCGAAGCCTGACACGGAGTGTCTGATGGGTGTTAAAGTGCGTCCTGCAAGTATGTACAACGAATCATATTAATAGGCGGTTCTCTAGCAATGGTACTACCGCCGCAAACCTGATTCAGATTGCTACGTAGGCGACAAGTTCCACGAACCCACTGAAGAGTACGAACGATGCCCTTGTCAAGACCATGACTACGAGTGGTAGGCGGTATCCACTTAGACCTTTTGTCATAGAATTGACAGACAGTTGCGTTAGTGACTACAATTTCGTTCGCAGCAACGGCGGATGTGTTCCGGCAGGTCTTGAGCGCATTCCAAGTACGGTTTGCACCTCAGGCAGGCCGGATGAAACATATATGGGTTCCTCTGGCTATAGGCTGATTGCAGGTAATCAGTGTGATCCCGGTCAGGGTCCGAAGAAAGATGACCCTGTAAAAAAATCATGCTCGCAAGGTATATGCCCTTATTTGATAGGTTAAATTTGGAGACTCACTCGTGCAAATTTAGCTGAACCTCCAGAGGGCGAAATTACCAGCCAGATTGTAAGTTGTCAGATTCCTTGGGTCGATTACTTTCTGACTCTAGGTTAGCATCAATTCAATGCGAAGGTGATTCACTACGAGTTTTTCAAGGAGTCAAGCGTGAGTAAATGTCCTTGGCGCTTGCCGGGCTAATTACTGAAGTATTTATAAAAGACTATCCTCGTCTTCTTGGATGACTATACCATTTGGCAATCTAGCAATGAGGGGTTCACTTGGGATCAGAAATATCCTGAGGAACGGTTCCTAGGGTTCTACATGCACAGTCATTCGAATGAACGAGCTTATCTTATCACCGACTCCCAAAAATTCTTCTACACAACGGACATCGGTCGGTACTGGCATGAGCAAAAATTACCATCGCGTCCCAACACGTTCAACGTGCCAGTCCTTCGGTTTCAACCTCGCTCGGATTACCTTATTTGGATCGGCGAGGTCGGATGCGACGGTGTTGGTTCAGAAAATTGCCGCGTACAAGCCCAATATTCACGCGATAACGGACGCAACTGGCAATTCATCGAAGATTATGTTCGCAATTGTGCCTGGGCTCGCGACAAAGAACTCCTCGTCGACCCGAACCAGATCCTGTGCGAATCCTACGAAAGCAAGCAGGGTTCTCAGCGCTTCTTCAGCCGGGACAATTCGCCACAGCTTATCTCGGGGAGAGACTACTATGCCAAGAAGACAAAGCTGTTCGACCATGTCGTCGGTTTCACCAAGTTCTCAGAGTATCTCATCGTAGCTGAGGTAAGCTGCGTAGGCTTTCAGTGGCACATGGAAGCGCTTGACCTTCTTTGAAAAGCACATTCCTACGAAAAATGCCCTAGACCTTCAAGTTTCACTGGATGGACTGACGTTTGCGACCGGAAAGTTCCCGGTTGGTATGCACCCCGACACCCATGTATGTCCGGTTTATCCCCCGCTCGCTTTTTTCCGTTATTTACAGCTATGTGCAGGCTTACACTATACTGGAATCTAGCACTGATTCCATCTTCGTGCATATGACCATGTCCGAATGGCCGAACCCCTATTGGGGTAACATCTTGAAGTCCAATTCCAACGGAACGTACTTTGGATTGTCCATAGAGAACGTCAACAGAAATGAGGTCGGATATGCGGATTTCGAAAAGTTCGCTGGGTTGGATGGCATCGCGATGGTCAACATTGTCGCGAATCCGGCCGACGCAACCTTGACAGGGCAAAAATTACTTCAGACGAGGATCACCCATAATGATGGTGAGCGTTTTCAGTCTCATCGGACGTCGGTGTCTGACAGCGAGATTTTAGGTGGCACTTGGAAGCCGCTCACACCACCAAAGACCGATTCCCAGGGCAAAGAGTATTTGTGTTCATCAACTGTGTGTTGCGTTCGCCCTTTCCGTTGATCATGTTATTTACTTTTTTACACAGAAATGTGCCCTTCAAGTACATGGGTTCACAGAGCGTCGGGACGCACGGAATACTTACAGCAGCCCGAGCGTCGTAGGTGTTGTTATGGCAGTTGGCAATGTCGGCGAAGCACTTGCTCCTTACACCGAGAGCGACACCTTCCTCTCCCGCGACGGTGGTTTTACATGGGAGGAAGTTCACAAGGATGCGCATGTCTGGGAATTTGGTGACTCAGGGGCAATCATTTTGATCGTCAACGACGAAGAGCCAACGGATCACGTCTTGTTTACTACGAACGAAGGTCTGACGTGGCGAGAGTACAAGTTTGGTAACGAGAAGTTGAGGATCAACACGATCATCTCAGCCCCCGAAGATATGAGCAGGAAGTTCATGCTCCTTGGATACGCACCTGGCTCTGCGTCGTCGGCGATAGTTCATATTGATTTCACGTCACTGATCCGCAAACAATGTGAGTTTTGCATTTGATAGTATCTCAGTGACGAGTTGATGGAGCTTTTTCTTTAGGTGTGTTGAGCGAAGATGATCCGACTCGTGATGACTTTGAGTTATGGAGTCCCAGTGAGGGAAGAACAGAAGCGTGTCTGTTTGGTCGCCAGGTAATTTCCTCTCCCCCTTGTTCTGCTCCTTGTAGACAACGTTGACCTCTACTGCAGACAATTTACAAACGCCGTAAGCGCGACGCCGAGTGTGTCGTGGGCAAAGAAGCGAAACTGGTGCATGAAACTGTCCGCAACTGTGCCTGTAGTGTGGATGATTTCGAGTGGTACGTCGGATCGCCTACTACCCCCCGGACACAATAACATCGTTTTGCAGTGAATGGAACTTTGTGAGGGATGAGGATAACAAATGCGTTCCAGTACCGGGGACCGTACCGCGTGCGGATGACGACTCTTGCCGCGATAACGAGGCATATTGGTATGAACGAACACCATACCGGAAGGTCACCCACTCGAGCTGTGAAGGAGGCAGTCGACTTGACCATGGGATACAACACCCCTGTCCAGGTATCAATGGGCACAGCACTTTCTTCTGGACCATGGTGCTGTTGTTCCCCTTTGCAGCCACTGCACTCCTCTCGTGGTGGTGGTACAAGAAGAGCGGGCTTGCAAGAGGGTACGTTTTCACCCATGCTATATGCAACCATGCGGATGGCTCGCTGACACACTGGCGTGGATGCCACCATTCTACAGAACGATTCGGCTTCCTGGAGATTACACACGAGGTTCGCCCTCGGGCACGCTGGATACGTTGGCCTCTGTGCCATGGTTCCTCCTTGGCCTGGCAGGCATTGCGTACGAGTATGTCGCCTCCAGGTTGGAGTCTCTTTCTATGGGATACCGGGCACGTCGCGGGTACCGAGACTTGCCCATCGACGAGGATGCACAGATACTGCGATTCGAAGACGAGGAGTAGACGAGACAGAGGGGCACGCAGTCGAAGAGGGTTGGATAATAGAAGAGGTCAGGAAGGACCAGAGCATCTTCGATGGCGGTGTTTTTTTTTTTTTCTTACATTAGCCTAAGGTATCATACACTGACGCAATGATCTTTTTCCTCACTTCGCGATGAGTCTCGCGATAGGCTTCTTTCTTCCGAGTTGTCACTTACCGATTAGTGAATCTTGCGTGAATCGAGAACAAATGTAAATACTC